>CBVK0100543720.1:0-17384 GCA_900067695.1 Picea abies | reverse complement strand
TATAATATCATCCTTCCGTTAAGGAGTATTTATTATAGTTAGTGCACCTCCTAATATAATGATTGATTGGCTGTGGAATGAACATGTGTCTATTCAATCTTCCTCTCCTCCTTTCTTGGACTTGATAGTTTGAAAAAAAAAGTTGCAATGAATCCTTTAGCTATACCTTGATTAAGATCTTTGCCACAACTTTAAACATATACATCTCCCTCTATAGGAAGATACCGAGAGATTGAGATTCAATCACTGACAAGGCCAAGGAAAACATGAACACAATATATTTGTTGCTTTGTGGACTTTTGCAAGGCATTTGACATTTGCCTCATCCATTCTCGAACATGATAGTTAGAAAAAAAGTTGCAAAGGATCCTTTAGCTATACCTTGACTAAGATCTTTGTCACAACTTCAAACATATACATCTCCAAGTGGGAAGAGACCAAGAGATTGAGGGCCAAATCCTTGAAAAGGACAAGGAAAACATAGACAAAGCATATTTGTTGCTTTATGGAATGTTGCAAGGCATTTGACATTTGCTAATTGATAGGGTTCACATTGTGGCTCTTTTAACCTTGGTGCTTATGATTACACTTTATGAGTCCACCATTGGTAGGGTACTAATATAGGAGTTAAATATGGTTGTTTTTGCCCTCTTACATTTTTGGTACTTTACATTATTGAGATAAAGATCATCTCAAGTACCTCAGGTGCCACTGATGGTTGCTTTTTCTTTGGAGTTTTGATTGTCATTCTCCTAGTTGTGAAGGGTATTATATTGATGTCTCACTTGATGAGGGGTCTTCAAAGACATCTAGATTTTTTGGGGTCTTTTGTGAGACTCATGAGCTTCATGTAAATTTGAAAAAAAATAAAAATCATGGCTTTGACATCTCCAAGCAAGAGGAACAATAAGTGATTTTACCTACAAAGGTGAGAGCGTTGAGTTAGTCACATCATATGTATATTTGGGAGTACTTATTTTTGTACCACACTTTAGTTTGACACTAGTAGCAGAGTTTAGATTGAGAAAGGGTTGCATGGATCTCACCACTCTTCAAAAATAGTGCTTCCAACTTCAATTTCAACACTTTCAGATGAAGATCCAACTCTTTCATTCATTGGTCACGCCTACTCCCCTTATGGGTGCAATATTTGGGGGGCATACCCTGTGGTAGTAGAGCATACCCAGATAGAGAGGGTACTAGTTTTGATGTTGTCCAAGCACATTCATTCCAAGATATCAATTCCTCATGTCATCATTCTCACAAAGTTTGGCACTACACACTCATTGTTTCAGTGATTTTCCACATGGTGATGACGATACAAAAGCTCAAGTGGGGTGTGCAAGGGCCCTAGTTTGATCACCTTAGGTACCCATATCTAGAATGTATGTCCTCCAAGCAATAGGTATAGCATGGGATGGACTCTCATTGGTATGCCAGAGCCTCTTCATTGGTCCCCTAGTTGATCTCGATATTCTTAAGGCACCTCCACTCACCTTCATAGTGGATGCTCCAGATCTTTTTAGGAGAAAGATGAACAAGGGAATTTGGGGAAAGATCTACAAAGCCTACCTTTAGTGCTGGAGCTCAAAGAATTGATTTCCCCAAAGCTCCATCACTACCCTAGTGTATATCTTCACTTCAAGGATGGATTGCTCATGTGTTTCAACGACACTCAAGTCTAGTTGTTTTGCAATACGAGAGTTCATCTAAGACAACTTAAAGTCTATTCCCATTGGCTTTGTATTGAGACAAACCACCATATTTCTTTGAGCACTATCCATGTTAGATCTCAATTGCTCTCCTTATTATGAGATCATAGGGTGGCTCTAATGTCTCTTCAAGGATTCACAAGGCTCCCTTTGGGCTTTCATGGCTTATGAGGACCAAAGGTTCTTAGTCCTTTTTTTTGCAAGTTGTTCAACTTACACATTATAGGGTTGTAAATGATATTGGCCTCACGCCCATTATACACTTTTTCATACTATTAAATATTAGAAGTGATTCTTCAATTCAACATGGCCTTCTTTTTCTATGAGACGTTATGCTTCATGATTCTCTTTGATGCTCCCCGTTCCCTATATTTTGTGTTTTTGTTATCTTAAATTAAACTTTCTCGCTACTAAATAATCCATAAAGTTATGTTTGTAATCCCTATATCATCTCTTATATTATACTCCTTTCACTTCCATGAATCATTTTAATCTTTAGTGAAAGTACATTATAAAAAATACTCCTTTCACTTCCATTATGTTTGTAATCCCTATATCATCTCTTATATTATACTCCTTTCACTTCCATGAATCATTTTAATCTTTAGTGAAAGTACATTATAAAAAATACTCCTTTCACTTCCAATAAAATTATGTTTGTAATCCCTATATCATCTCTTATATTATACTCCTTTCACTTCCATGAATCATTTTAATCTTTAGTGAAAGTACATTATAAAAAATACTCCTTTCACTTCCATGAATCATTTTAATCTTTAGTGAAAGGACATTATAAAAAGTATCCAAAACGTTCTTACAAATTCAATTCTTAATGGAATTTAGCAAAACAAATCAGTCAATATATTTTTCAAAAATCTAAAACTTTGGATCATTTTAGAGGGCCATCAAAACCTCTCATAATAAAATAACTAAAGCATCAAACTTTGATTCCATAGAACTACGACAAACTCTCAAATATCTACCGGATCTTGGCATATTTTATTTACCAGCACTAAGGTGATTTTAGATAATCCTTACCTTACAAATATTCTGTGGTCCACGCCGGGCGGCGGGCCCACCACTTACAATTGATATTCGGTCCCCCACGTGGACTTTAATGCTAATCTTGTCGCGAGAAATTAAAGTCCTGATGGTTACGGAAATGCAGTAACGTCGGTTGTGGTAGTGGGTACGGAAATGCACGGATCCGTATACGTATCCGTACGAGTACTGTAAATAAATATAATAATAATAAAATCTTAGACAGTCAAAGATATAACACGGACCGTCGCAGTGGAGGCATTGAGTAATAATGTTACCAAGTGGAATGGAATGAGTGGTCGCCATCCGACAGTGAAATATATGTTTCTGAATAATATTTTTTTGTCGGTTTCTCTGATTACATAACGGACGTCATACCCGAGGCATGGAATTTGACTGGCAATTTGCCCGTGACTATTATTCGTGTGAAAACGCACATTAAACGAAACCCTAATGAATAGACCTCAGAGAGACATAAGTAATGCGGACTCAAGACACAAATACCCTAGGGATAAAAATGTAAAATAACTAATAGATCATCAAAAAGACTTGGCTTAGGACAAGTAGTGCCTAAAGAAGATACACAAATTCCTTGTATGTCTACTAAATGTTGATGAAGATGAAAAAGTTGACTCTAAGGAAACAAAGTACATAAAATCAACACATGCTTTAGCAAATATTTGCAAATCCATGAATTAGTCATGAGCAATAAATTTTTTGATGTAATAGTGGGATGTGAGGGAAGAAATAATATTGCAAAGATACTTTAGGTTACTTGCAAGGAAAAAGTCACACAATGGAATATATGCTATACAACATTTAATAAACTATTTAGGAAACAAAAATGTCACTACTACGAATACATAGACATCATTCATCCTCATAATACATGAGGAGTTTAAGTGGAAACCCCAAAGGTAAAAACCATTGTCTCAAGATTGATCTCTTCTTCTTTCATTGATTCTTCAAAATGTTATTACAATATGCTCATGGCCTTCTCAGTAATTTACAAACTTGTGTTTTTGAAGGCTATGGAAGCCTTCTTTATTTGTTCTATCTATGGAGTGCACTTATCTTCACCATTCACTTTTTTATCTTATCTTGGCTACAGTTACATTTAGTGCTAGTCAACCTTCTATCTTCTTGACTTGTTTCTTCAATAATATTCTCATAACTACTCACCTTCCATGTTTATTTCTCTTAGCATTATGAATTCTCTCATGTCATTCACATTCTTCCTCCTACAACGTCTCATGGATGGCATGTAGGACTCATCATACATAGATGGGGTCCATCAATTATTTCATGTTATAAACCGATGAGAGACTGAGGTGTTGTGGCCCTCCATATAATATATGAGTTATATGTTCTTTGCATGGTCTCATGCTCCACATTTTCAGTTTCTACTCAAGTTTCAAGTTCTCCACTCCACATCACAATTGATGTTGGAGTGGGAGGTCACTCCCCTTAATACTTAACATCCATCTCTCCAACCCTCCACATTAGTACTAATGCATCAGATGGATGCAAAGTATTTTTCCAAACTCCTTTCAAATCATATATTACCCACGCCATGGGAAAATTTGGGGTAGGGAATGTAGATCCATTTTCAATCTCTAGAAACTATTACTTCACTTCCTTCACACTATTGTCCACTCTATCTTCCTCCTTTACAAGTTGACTCACCATAACCTCTAGTCACCACCTGCCATGCATCAACACCTTCCCTCTTAGTGTTTTCCATGTCATCATGCCATCTCTACATCACCCTTTTCATTTCCATCTCATCATGTTGGTCTTAAATAAGTTATCTATCCACAAAACCTATTAATCCATCAATAGACATGCAAACCACCTTCCTTTTGTCTAAATTATTCACATGATATTCCTCATGGTCCCAACCTTTTCCACATACACAATGTCCCTCCACAATGTCTCATCTTTTCTCATCTTCTCAACCATCCTCTGCTCCTGACCTTGGCCTCCAATAAACTGTTTTCTTTGCTATATCAAACTACCTGATCATTTACTAAGGGGTATCTTGAAATTTTTGGGGATGCCCTTGCATCAAACTCCCTAGGTTAATAAAAGGTATGTACTTGTGTTCAAGAGGCTATAATCACATCTTCAACTACTATCACAATTCTTCATCTCTGCAATTTTTTCTCTTAGATACTGTTGCATCTTTCCTCTGCACTTTCTTTGATTGTTACTCCACTACAACCTCCATTTCCTTTTTACACTCTTGTCTTTATTCAAAAAACTTCTCTCTACTTCATCATCAAGGGAGATAGCTGCAAAGCAGCTAGTCCATGCCATAGAGAGGGAAATCAATCTATAGTATAATCGGTCAAAGAGCCAACAGGAGTCCTTCGTGATAGAGAGGGTGATAAAACTACTATGTTAGAATTGCAGGAAATTTCAGTTTAAACCTAAACTATCTTCTACCCATCCCTCGACACAATAGAGACCACACAGATTAATCTACAGTACAATCGATCGAAGAACCAACATGAGTCCTTTGTGATAAAAAGGGTGATTATTCTACCATGTGAGAGTGGTAAGAAATTCCAGTTAAAACTAAACTCTCTTCTACTCATCAATGACATTAACAATACGATTTTTTAGTCATTAATGACATTTACATCATGAAAAAAACATGATCTGTATAAATTTATTTTTAAACTTAGATCTAGTAAGTATTGAAACAGATAAAATGAAGAACTTATTTTTCTAAACAAATTTATAACCATTTAATTTATTATTGATTTTTTTAAAATATTAAGATTTAAAAATATATATTATTATATTTTTTCTAAAATTGTAAGTACACCTCGACACAGTAAGATTTTAAAAATAATTAGATGTCCAATATTTTTACCGTCTCACTGATTTAAGAAATTTATTCACTATTCCAGATTGTTGGTGCCATTCGTGGCTACCCCAATTGAAGTAACGTGGGGTATGATAGCTCATGAAAATTTGGAATGTCGAATGGGTTGAGATACGTGGACTCTCATGAAGTAAGTAGGATTTGTTTTTGAATACTGATGGAGTTCAAATGTTTCTTTGTTTTTGGTAACCTGATAATCCAATCTTCAAAATCAAGAAGAAAACCAAAAATAGAGGAAAATCTAATTAAATTTATCGATCAACTTACTTGATATACATTGTTTATCCCTCAACCTTCTCTATATGCAAATAGAGACACATTTTGCAATTTTCTCTATTTTTTTTTGTGTTAAGTGCTTTTAGTTTTTAAACAACAGATTGCATAACCCTTTTAATTTTTTTCGTGTAGGTTGGTTTGAAGTTTAAATAGATGACAATGAGAGGATAATAATAGCCTATGTGTTGGTGCATAAAACATATCACAATCCTCAATGTAATTTCAAAATAGAAAACCCTCAATGTGTTGGTGCATAAAACATATCACAATCCATGTTTCCTCCTAGCAGCTTGAACCCATGCAAAAAAATTGTATTTCATTATGTTGGACATGGTTATCACAGTGAAAATGGCTATTTATTGAATTCCACAATGCCATAGGTCAATTTGATGAATCCCACAATGCCCTGTCTTGGCAGCGGGTAATTTCATTTCTCACACAACCCTCTCTCGACAATGGGTCATTCATTTATCACTGTGTTGATCTACTCGTGGAGGGAAGATTTGATCCATTATAGGAAGCACTTTCGGCTAATTAAGTATTGCTCCTCCGGTCATGGTTGAGTGATATTTTGGAATGCACTGGTATTAGAGTTGAAAGAGTGATTGCTTTAAATACTAGTAGGGAGGTTCTTCAAGTAGTTCAAGCAATGGCGGATTGTTGGAGTTGATTTTGAGTTGTGCATGCAATTGGAAAAGTTTGAGGTATTTCGTCTCCCTTTGGTCAAGCCTCAAGCCCACTTAACGCTTCCTCACCCTCCTTTGTCTCCCAAGTCATCCATCCCCACCCTCTAATTCAATAACTAAAATCCCTAACTCTATAACTAACTCCTCAGACAAGCTCAAATTAAGAAATCAGTTAATTAAATAGTTGGGGACAGGATGCTGGAAAATCCCCCAAGACTTATCAATGAGAAGACTCATTCTGCTTTCTATTTAGAAATTTCCAGCATCCTAAATATGTGAGGTTACTTATAATCTTGGGGGCGATGTTCGCAGGGATTCATAAACGTGGATGAGATGAGTTCTTCGAATGAGGGATTGATGAATTTTTCGATGAAAGAGTTGAAGGTTGTGAAGCATGGGGATTGTGCTCCTAGTCCAAAAAAAAAGGTTGCGAAAGATTGGGTTAGGATGGTATTTTCTAGGGATTTTATTAAGCATTATTAGGGGATTTAGGACATATATTGTTTGCTATATGCATTGAAAAAAGAGGGATTGTGAATTCTAGTAAGCAAGACGACAATTGTTATGATTAGAGGCTCTAGTAATCAATCCATCCTCACCGAAGTGGACAAATAATTCTAGTTAGAGCTCTACAACTCTTAGAAAAAGGTGGCTCTAGAGGTATGTAACCTTTTCGATTCCAATTTTTTGTTATGGAAATCACTTGTTCTAAGATAAGACAATATTATTATTAAGCCAAGTGCTCCTAGTTAATTTTGAACATGAACAACACAATTAATTTGTTTTTGATATACCAAGTCATAGAGTTATTCTGACCTATTTTAGACACTGTAAAGGCCTTCTGGTACATGAGAACCTGACCTTATGGCTTTCTTTTCTAGTTGGCTTGCTTCTAAGTGATATCTTGACCTTCCAACTAGCTCTGTTTTTCCTATTCGTTGGTAAGACTGACCAATATTTTTAGCGCATCTCCTGATTTTCTAGCTAGCTGCACCAACTTTTTTCATGGATATCCACCATCTTCTACGACCTATTGGAAAAGATGCAATTAATTTAAAAACACACACAATATTAATATGTGGTAACAAAACTATATTTTCATTCTTATGATTTCATGTGTAGTGTTCTGAAAGTAAGAATAGATTGTCCATTGTAAATCATAAATTTCATCCCGCAGGAACTCCATCTTGTCACAATGCTCTTGATTGAATTTTTGCATCTGCATTGACAAAGGACATAAACTTCAACTTGTCCTCGGTAAGGTAATACTTTTGATTTGATTCTTATATGTGTAGTTCTTCAACATCCTATGCAAATGCAAAGAGAAATGGAGAAATTCAAATTTGAATATCTCAACCACAGGTGATTTTGATATCTACATGTATATCAATCTTTGTGATTATCCATTTTGGATTCTCTTACCTGTTGCCCTGGTAGTAGCTAGAAAATATGTCAAAGTAGGGAGAAACCCTATGCAGTCATTTACTCCATCCCCATGCATATTAACATGCACTTGTTCGTCCACTCTATAAACGACCTTTTGCTGAGCAAGGTACCATGCAACATCTGAGAACTCATGCTTCAGGCCAAACACCAATATCATGCTTTCAAGATCGAAGTCATATATCTGAGTGTTTGTGATGGATCGTTTGAATAAAGGTTGTAATTGGAGGGTTACCTGCAGAACACGGGCGAAAAACCTTAAACATTAGCATGCGTCTGAAGAATCCCCATGCCTGACTCTCTAATGAGAAGCTATGATGTCCTTTCCAATTAAATATATGTTTAGGAACCAACTCATTTTAAGTGGTGTAAAATTTTATTGTATCTTTATATCTTATTGTTAATAAAATTGGTGTATTCTATATTTTGTTTTAACTTGGATATTTATCAGAATATCACATATCTTAACTTGGATATTTTAGCATTATGTAGCGCAGTGGGGATGTGGTGGTGGTGTGAATAGGTGGCGAGGATGTGAGCAGGTGGCGTAGCGAGGGATAATGTGATGTCTTGGTTTTCTAGAGCTTCGACTACAGTGTTGGGTCTTGGTATACCATAGCTTGGACTACATTGTTGTCAGAGACCATGAATTAATGACAATATTGACAAACCCACATTTTAGGCATTTGTTCTTTTTAAAATTAATTTAAATGTCTAATAATTATGGAAAAAAAAAACTTCCACGGTAAGGTATTTAGTCCCATCAATCATGTTAAATCAATAACAAATTCAAGTTTTTAAATGTAGAAAATATAAGAATATAAAAAAAAAAATTAAAAAAACCAAATTAATAATTAATTACAAAAAATATTATACAATTGAAAAGTTTTAATACCAAAATGCACCAATTAATACATCAAGTAATAGGCAATTAAAGGTTTAACCCCTAAAGGTTTAACCCCTAGCATCCCTAATTGGAGGCAAGGACTATTAAAGAAAAACTTATAAAAAAATCATACTTCTACTTATTCTTAAGTTCTCCAACATTTCTTCGTGCTAACTTCTCTCCAATACTTCCTCTTTATTAAAAAACAAATTAAATAATTCATTGGGGTAGTGGTTGGTGACTAGGACATTTATGGACACTACTCCAGGTGACCCTAACTTCTCCAACATGTTGCATTTTTGTTCTTTCTCCAAAATTGTCATTCAACTTCAATTGTCCAAAATGCTTGTCGATCATGTTTTCTTTATTGAAGTTGTATCCCCCTCTTCACATTGGCTTTCATGTAGCTTTATGTTCTAATGTTTCGCTTTGATGTGATCCTTTCCTTTTTATAAAGTTACATGGAAAAGCCCCACATCGAATGGAGTGTGGGGGCGTGGAGCAAAGGTTTGGCCTCTAGTATATGATGTGGGCCTTTGTGTAAGATTTTTGAAAGTCATGTGGAGGAGTGTGTGCAGTGGGTCTTTCTCTCAAGATTTTTTTGAAACCCATATCATATAACTTGAAAATTTTGGAAAGATGGGGAATTTTGTGTAAGGAACACAAATTTTGAAAACGAAAGATAAAGGAATAAGCCTTTGGGAAATTCAAAAGTAGAATTTGGAGAGCATTTCATTATGCCCTTTGAATCACATCAAAACAAAATATTCATTTTAACACAGATTTTATAAACAATTTATTGCAAATTTTTACTAGGATTCATCGTGAAATCAACTCTTAATATCTAAAGTTAATGGTTAAGAAAAAAGTACCAACATCGTTGATGTTAGTACTAAGCAAGATTTATGCTTTAAAATGGTTAAATTGAGTTATGAAACATTATAAACCTACATAACCACATGGAGAAAAGGATCATGACCTACATTATTTAAAGTTGTTCTAGGAAAATATGTTATAATGGAGATCTTTTGCTTACATAACTACATAATGGAGGAATTTTGCTTACATAACTACATAATGGAGGAAAGGATCGCGACCTACATTATTTAGAGTTGTTATGGGAAAATATGTTATAATGGAGATCTTTTGCTTGCATAACTACGTACATTATGTAGAATTGTACCCAAAAAAAAATGGTTATAATGAGACTTAAAAAAAAAAACTATTAAAATTGTACTTGAAAAATAGGTTTCCCTTGATTTACATGTGAAATAAATTATACTGACAATGAATTGAAGAAGCATTGATTTGAGGGGATGATGAAAAAATGTCATAACATTGAAATATAAAAAGCATTGATTTGAGGGGATGATGAAAAGATGTCATAACATTGAAATATAAGAAGCATTGATTTGAGGGGATGATGAAAAGATTTCATAACATTGAAATATAAAAATATTAAATAAATTATATTGTCAATGAATTGAAGAAGCATTAATTTGAGGGGCAAATGAAAAGATGCCATAACATTGAGTGAGATGGAAAATATATTTTACAATGAATTGAAAAAGCATTAATGTGAATGGAGAATGAAAGCATGTCATCACATTGAGTTAGAAGCATTAATTTGACGAAGGGTAACTTGTTTCTTGTATGATAGTGGATTGGTAAGTTTGTGTTATAGTTTTGGTAGTATAAAATATGTATGATGTCTTAGATGGTTATTGGTGTTTTGATATGACACGTGACTTTTATTTTCACTTTTTGCATTAATTTGTTATTAATATATTGAATGTTTTTAGATTTTTCCAAATTTTAATAAAATATTTTAATTTGTTTAGTGAATTTTTAAGCATTTTAATTTGTTTAGTGAATTTTTAAACATTTCTATTGGATAAGAGCTTTAGATGGGACGGGTTTTTTTTTTTTCATCATTGAACAATTTCAATTTTTTTTAAAGAATGATATGCAATGATTGATACATTAATAAAAACTTTAGATATAACAAAGTGTGAAATAATAAAATTGGATGATGTATGCTAGCATTTAATCTCCCACCAAACTCACCTCTGACGTTTTGATTTCCCACCTAAAACTGTTAACCAATATTAATTTGGAGTTGTCTTTCTCCTTATGCCATTTCCCCCATGGATTTGGTGTCTTCGTGTAGCCTTGAGTGAATTCACAATTTTAGGCAAATGAGCTCTGAGGAGTCCAATTCATGGAGGCAAGAGAGCTAAGGGATCATTGTGTTTTTTCTATCAAGAGTTGTAAGACATTCCATTAATATCCTTAAAAATGTTTTCTTTCAATATGGAGTTCATTTTGAAGCTCTTCCTCCACAAAATGGCGTTCTTCAACATTTGAAAAATTTATTGTACTTTGAAGCCTCTCACCCAAAATGGTGTTCTTCAACATCTAAAAAAATTGTACTTTGAAGCGTCTCGCCTATAGAAATTTCAACATAATGGCATTAGTTCTCTCATCACCTTTGGTGCAAAGCATAGGAACTCTCTAGATGAACATATGTAGCCTCAAATTTCTTAGTTTTAGCTTTGAAAGTGTCTACAATGAATTCCACAATTTCTTGTTCACTAGTTATAACGTTAGATTCAACAACTTCAGCATCAGAAGCATTCTCAACACTAGAAGTCAATACTTCCAGAGTCTCGAAAATAACTGCAATAGATTCTAGATTGATGTTTTTTAAAGCTTTAGGGAGTAGGACAATTTAATGTTCAAGATAATTTTTTCCTCATATCACTTCTTCCCCTCAAGTAACAACTAGGCAGTATGGACATCAAATCCATAAGAGGTATGAACATAATTTTGTCCTCGTACCACTTCTTCCCCTCAAGTAACAACTAGGCAGTATGGACATCAAGTCCATAGGAGGTATGCACATTTCTTCAGAGAATTTATATACTTATGCTTTGTTCCTTTTTACATTAAATTGGGATTTTTTTCCATCATTGATGTTTGTGTAATTTACAGAATGCCTATAGCCAAATGTGAAGATCTCAAGTCTTTCAACATTATCCCTAGAATGACTTGACTTAACTCTGCCTATTATGTTCACTTCTAAATCAAGGGTTTCCTCGTTTACTCTAAAGTAAGGCATATGTTACAGTCTGAAATGTTATTTCCCAGTTCTCGATAACATTGTGTGGAGGCTCACTTGCATCAACACCGCATGGAAAAATGGAATAAAAAGTAAAAAAAAATCACAGAGCTCGTGCTTTTGCAAGATTTATAGTATCTCGAATGGAGTAACTCATTCCAAAGATTTATTGTTTCTTGTATAAAAATTGAGATGGGATAAACCCTATAATTTTTTTCCTTATTTGATTTGGTTTTCTTTGTTATTTCAATATTGATTTGATAATAATAATAATAATCTAATTTTAAGGTCATGACCAAGCCAGACAACAAATTGGTGTATGAGACTCCCTTGTTTGTGGAACAAGGGCCCCCCTCCGCACAACGATTTGTCTGTTAAAGTCTACAGAAGTGTACCCCCCTCTAGATTTGAACCTATGATCTCTTAGGAGGTAACACATGTTCTTAACCATTAAACCCACTCAAAAATATTATTCATTACCATTGACTAATCTAAAAATATTATATTAATAAATAAAAATATAAAAATGCAATTATACACATATAGAGATAGAGCTCAACAATTTTGGAACACATGTGTGGTCACGATAATTAAATAACATGTAACAAACTCAACAAAATAATTAAACAAATATCTTGTCCATTACCCGTATAAAAAATTGATATATTAATATTTTTTCAATACCGATTAAAAAAATTAATATAATTTCTTTCATTTCCCATCCATATATTTTAGTTTTAGAATGAAAATCTCAATATATTTCCATCGTGCCCTCATTTTCCTCCAATTTGTTCAGATTCTCATCCCCACATTACCCTAATCTTTTTAAAATAAAATAACTTCGAGTAAATTTGAGGTTAAAAAAAATATAAAACATGATAAATGAGTTATCTTCTTTTCTTTATATTATCTTCTTTATTCATCGTTCACATGTATGATTTTTAGGGACCATAAAAACATTAATATTACATTTTTAAGCTATTCTTTCGTTTGGAAAGATAGTGAAACATATGGTTCATATATCCTTAATGAGACAAAGAAATGATAACCTCCTTTTAAAATACTATTTATTTATATCATATGTAATGAAGTGTCATATTGAAGTTTCATATCACAAAATATCACATAAGGTAGGAAGAGTTGTGAGGGAATCTACTCACTTGAAGGGCTACAAGGGAATCCACATCCCCATTAGAGACAAAGAAATGATAACCTTCTTTTAAAATACTATTTATTTATATCATATGTAATGAAGTGTCATATCACAAAATATGACATAAGGTAGGAAGAGTTGTGAGGAAATCTACTCACTTGAAGGGCTACAAGGGAATCTACATCCCCATTATATTCCATGAGTAACATCAATCTCATCATAATGTAGGAAGAGTTGTGAGGGAATCTACTCACCATCAATCTCATCATAATGTAGGAAGAGTTGTGAGGGAATCTACTCACTTAAAAGATTGCAAGGGAATCCACACCCCATTATATTCATGAGTAATATCAATCACATCATAATGTACGAAGAGTTGTGAGGGAATATACTCACTTGAAAGGGTATAAGGGAATCTACACCCCATCATATTGGGAATCTACAACCCATCATATTCCATGAGTAAGATCACTCACATCTAAATGATGGCTTTTACCATGGTAAATTTTCTTGGAATTTTTTAAGTTGCTTCTTTTATATTAAAAGAGAATGCACAAACCAAAGGGCTTACACTCACGAACATTGGAAGTGTTATGGCTTTTACCATGGTAAATTTTCTTGGAATTTTTTAAGTTGCCTCTTTTATATTAAAAGAGAATGCACAAACCAAAGGGGCTTACACTTACGAACATTGGAAGTGTTATTTAAAAGTAAAAATTGAGTTAGTTGGATATGATTTGGGGATTGTTTTGAGTTTAGTAATAGGATACATTATTGTTAAGTTGTCTTAAAAATATATTAACATACCTTTTAAATAAGAGAATGGAAATGTCGAAAAAAATTTGGAGATATTTTCATAATAAAGTTGTTAAAGATAATCATTAAGATACTGCAATTAGTATTATCTTCTTGCAAAATAGGTCTACTAAATTAGTATTATCTTCTTGGAAAATAGGTCTACTAACTTAGTGGTGAACACCTACTTCAGGGATTATTTTGTCTTCTTGCAAAATAGGTCTACTAACTTAATGGTGAACACCTACTTCAGGGATTATTTTAGACGCCTACTTATACACATTGTTTAGAAACTACAATTGGTATGTATTGGTAAACAAATAAATCAAAGAATGAGTGTTTGAAATGTGTGGTAAATCCATATGCTTGAAGCATCTCTGCTCAAAACTCACTTGTACTATTAATTTATAGACTCGTGCTACTATTAAAATCCCTATGTTCCAAGCATCTATTCTAAAAACTTATTTGTTATGTCAATGTATATCATGCAATCCACAATAAATAAGAATATATAACTTCCCTATTCCAAGTCTAAGATATCAAGTAGAGTATAGACACAACTTTAAGTATAAAATACAGATTTGTCATGTAAATCATTCATAGTGGTGAATTGTTGTTGCTCATTGCATGATGGGTTTGGTAATTAAATCACCAACAATATGATTTAAATATTGTACAAACTCAAGAATAGAGCATTACATATGTTAATTGAATTTAGAAATCATCTGAGATGTGTGTGTTGTTTTGCATGGAGGAGGGGATGGATGCATGCACATCTTATCCTATGTAACCATGAATGGATATTTTATGTAGGATTTTTAATGAATGGCTTCATGAAGATAAGGTATATGAGAAAATATTTATACCAATTGATGTCTTATCTTTTGCCATCAATTTGTGAATGATGTTTGTGGTAGTGGCTTTGGAGGTGGAGGAGTTAGATATGTGAATCATGACTCATTGAAGATAAAGTAGGTGAATATGATAGACATAAAATTCTTTTATAGGTCTTCATCAATGGAAGAAATATTAGATGTCTAGAAAATGAAAAGGATGACAAGTATGTTTAACATTCCAATAGTCAAAACCTACTCTTGAATGGATTAAACATTGTTAATCATATATAACATTGTTGCCAATGCAATGATGATGATTCAAATACTATTGGCCCAATGAAAAACATAATCATTAATGGGAATCAAATAAAAAACATTGAAAGTAAAGTCGTGTGCACCTTGTTAAGGTGCTCAACTTCGTGGAAAAAAAAATAAAAATATACTTGAATGGTGTGTAAACCTTGGAAATCACCGATCACTATAGAGATAGTGTCCAACATAATGAAAGGTGACCACAAAGTGATTACATGGTAGTTTTAAGTGTCTAATTGAGGATGTTTTCTATTTTTTATTCGGAATGGATCATCATATAATTTGTCATCTATCTTAGTACTTTATGGGTGGAAAATTTGGAGGAATGGGCTTGTAGGGCCCATTTTAGTGGTAGGTCCCAGTTTGGGGATTTGGGGTCTGGAACCTTCTAGAGCCATTTTGAGGAATAAAATGACAATTTTAGGGGTCAAAACTTTGTGAGCATGGATCCCATCCCTTTGATGCTATTATACACATCGATACCTTTCCAACAGTGTGAAAATCACCTCAATCAGAGCTCATATGCATAAGTTATGCCTCTCACAAGTTGACCTACCATGTTGACCACCATGGTACAAGTGGATGCTGCATTAGCCCCCATTACTTACCCATGTGGGGCTAGTTGCATGTGGAATTTCAAGAAGATTCTAGAAGGTCCAAAACCTTATCACTAATTAAGGGTTAAGGATGCAAAAAACCCTAACCCTAGATGGCTATTGGGTTATGTTAAATACCAAGCCACTAGGAAGAGAGGGGGTTCCAATTTTTAGCATTGTACTTGTTCCATAGTTGAGTAGAGCATCTAGGAGTGAAATTTGAAAGCATAATAGAGGAGGAATTAGATTCTATAGTAGCCATTCAAGAAATAATTTCATAGGAAAATCCATAGTGAGTGCCTCTTTCTTTGTATTTTCATTTTTATAACTGAAGAAAAGAGAACAAAGCATAGGCCTCACCTTCTATCCAGGTTTTCTCTCGTGTTGGGTTTCCTAGGATACATATTGTGTTCAATGGTGTGGATGATGTGTTATTTACTTTTTATTTCATTTCGATTTTAGTGGTTTCATAAATTCAAGCACTAAGTTAGTAATAATTAATCTAAGATTTCAAAATATTACAAAATCTATTGTGATGAGCTGTTCTATTGGAATATCCAAGGAATTTTATAGATCATATTGGTATCAGAGTAGTTTTCTTTGGGGAATTTGTGGAAAGTTGCAGGATCCAATAATTGGCTTAAGAAACAAGTCATAGAACCCTAGACATGGTAGATGAGTCTATTCATAACAATCCTCAAGATGAAGCATAATAGAGATTTTCAAGGTCGAAAGAACAAGTTGATGATATCTCTCACAACATGCCCCCCCTCATGGCGGCTCTAGAAAACAAGTTTAGACATTTTGGGGAGGTTGGTGGCTCTAACTTAGAAGATAGATCAGATGATAAATCAGGATATAGTGAATACCTAGAAAAATAATCGAGAAACACTACAAGGAGAACACCTTAAAACAAAGGTTTTTAGTTTTACGAAATTTGGAAAAAATTTCAAACAAACCTCTGCTACAAACTCCTCTATTGGCTACAGAGGTTTTAGTGAAGGTTCCATTAAACAAAATGCCCTAGTGTGTACCCAAACATAGAATGCACCAGAAATACATTACATCAAATGCCCCGGAACATACATAAAACCAAAAAAAGAACCGGTGTGCCATTACATAAATTCTTGGTGCGGACATAAAACAGAACCACACCGGGCACAATTACATGAAATGCCTCGATGCACACATAAGATAAAAACACATCAGTTCACCATTACACTACTGCATTGATGCTTACATATGAAACAAATGAACTAGGATGGTTATGGTTATTATTCTGTGGATTCCCATTTTATTGTATGCAACTCTGGTGTGTGTGTATTGTATGTCCATTCAAATGCTTTTATAATTCATACGTCTCAGTGCATATACTAAATATAATGTCCTGGTAGGTTTAAGTTTTTTAAAGCACCGATGTTGTTATTATATTTAAATAATCGATGCATATTTATCGCATGCCCATCGTATAATTTGAAAATGGTATATATTATCACACATTTTATGCACCGACAATTCCATATAATTAATATGTACAAGTGCTTTAGTATTATTAATATGCACCAGTGCGTATAACCCCTTAAAAGCACCGATGACTATATTATTTCAGGTGCCATTTTGTGAGTTCATAAGAA
>CBVK0100543719.1:0-17384 GCA_900067695.1 Picea abies | reverse complement strand
AACAGTGATCTTGTTCAGTGCCCGATAATCAATGCAAAGTCTCCAAGTCCCATCCTTCTTCTGCACTAAGACAATCGGGCTCCCACAGGGCGATGAACTCGGTCGGATGTGACCTTTCTGCAATAGCTCCTGAATCTGCCTCTTGATTTCGTCATTCTCCAGGATAGAGCACTGACAGATGGGTCCATTGGGCAGCGATGCACCTGGGGTCAGATCGATGGGGTGCTTGACCTGGCAGTGTAGAGGCACCCCTGTGGGGGAGATGAAGATCTCCTCGTACTCCTCCACGACCTTATCCATCTGTTGTTTTCTTGCAGTGGGGCCTTGTGTGGAGGTCATAGCCACAGTCTTCCGCTTTCCCTGAGGGTGGATCATCAGGAAAACAAATTTCCTGGTTTGGGAAATGAGCTTACTGCATTGTTTTGCAGTAACCAAAGAGATGGTGGTAGGTGGTGCTATCTCCGGTATCCTGTACAACTTATTGCCCAAAGTGATAATAACAGCATGAGGCCTGGACTCATACACAACATGTCGCTTCCACAAGTACGGTTGGCCTAATAATACATCAGAAACATCAAGAGGAGCAACGTCACATAATACCTCATCCGTGAAGGGCTTGATGCTGTAGGGAAGGCGACATTGTCGACTGACGCGGAGGTCCTGTCCTTGGTGCAACCACCCGATGGTGTATGGTTGTGGGTGTGATGTGGTCGGCAAGCCCAACCGCTTCACGACCTCTACTGAGATGAGGTTCTTCTGGATCCCATTATCGATAATGAACTGCAACAGGGAACCCTTTACCCACATCTTGGAATGGAAGAGATGCTCTGCCTCCTCTGGATCTTCTGGTTCCTCCTTCTGGATCTTTGTGGTGGCAACAATGGCATTGGGCTCTGCATCGATAATCTGCTTCCCCCTGTCATTCCCCTTGTCAAGTTCTAATTCAGAGTCGGAGCATGCATCCGATTCAGAAGCCTTCAACTCAGCTACCACTGACTGCTTGGCCCGACACTCACTTGTGTTATGGGTGGAGCTCTTATGGAACTCACACCACTTCCCCATGTCCTTTTTTGGCTTCGTGGTGTTGTTCTTTGCTTGTGGCTTTGGCAGGTTGTCTTGGGCTAACCCGCCTTGGCTTGGTCCTTTGTTTTACAGTTTGGGAGTACCTTTCCCGTGCTTCTAATTTGCAAACCCAAAGTCTCGCTTCTTCTGTTTGAACTTCTGCTTAATCTTGGCAGCATATCGGTATGCCACACCAAGTGAGGAGATGTCGAGGAACTCCATTTCCTCCTGAATGTATCTGTGCAGAAAACTACGGTACTTTAACACCAAATGTTTCTCTGAATCTTTGATACCCAACTTTGTGCATAGGGTATGAAACAGATTCGTAATCTCATGCACATCTTGTTCCCTTTGTTGCCTCAAAGTAGTCCATTGTATGTATTTGTCCTCATAGCTCCCCACAGGATAATATTGTTCCTTGATGGCATCTCGGAAAGAATTCCAAGTGGGTGCGGCCGAGAACAAAGAGGGTTCTCCCTCGCCCTCTTGCTCCGAGTACGTTTCCCACTAGTCCTTGACATGGGGGGCGTCTTTGAGGAGTGCGAAAATAATCTTTTCTCGATCGGAAAACTCATGAACCGAGAAATATCCTTCTAACATATTCAACCATCTATCTACGACATCTGCATCTATTTGGCCATCAAATATGGGAATGTCAAAGTTTACTTGTACCTTAAAAGGAGTGGCACCTCCAGAGTGGCTTCTGGATGTCAATGCACCGCCAGTCAGAATCTGTTGAAGAATCTGGGCAAAGTTTTCCATTATCACGTTCCTTTGTTTCTCGAGGGCCTCCTTGAGCAACATTTTGATATGATATCCTGCTCCCTCATCTTTCTTTTCTTCCCCCATGGGCAGTCTTCAGGGTTTGCGAGGCTGATCTCACAAAGGTTCAACCAGATCGAGCCCCAACTCCTTATACCCTGATCTCATTGGGGACATGCAAAGAAGGATCGAGAATGAGCAGACCGCTCTGATACCATTGATCCGGATTTATATAGGAACACAATGAAATACAGAAATACACATAAACGCGGAGATGCAGCGGAAATAAGACCTCATTTCATTAATAACAAATGACTGAAATATGCTTACAGACATATTGGAAATAAACTAGCTAGGGCGCTGGTAGCTTATCTCTGAGAAGAGATGTGACTGCTACTTGCATCCGTGAGAAGATGATTACAATGAGGCTCTAGAGGCATTTTACAATAGACGAGAATGCCAAAAGTCATATACATCCAAAAACCTAACCCTAGGAGATGAAGCGCCAAAAGTCATGTGGGCCCCGTTTGGGTAAGTTAGTACATCAACTTCCCAGGGTCGTAACTTTTGCATACCCTAACCCTAGGAGATGAAGCGCCAAAAGTCATGTGGGCCCCGTTTGGGTAAGTTAGTACATCAACTTCCCGGGGTTGTAACTTTTGCATACGATCTCCGTTTTAGGCGTGTGATGGTTCGTTGGAAAGGTGTCATTGAGGAGATTCATTTTTGGGGATCAATTGTGTCTTCAACTATCATTGAGGAGCTCGATACCGAAAAACCTTCATTTAGGCCCTCAAAATGGCTCCGGAAGTTAAAACTGCTAAAAATAGTAAATTGTCAAAATTGTCAGAAAACTGTTTTGAGCCAGTTGGAAAAGGTGGGTGGCCACCGATATCCATCTGGATCAAGACATCCCCGGTGACCCGGGGTTTTGAGAAGGCAAAGGATTACATGATAAAGTAGCTATTCCCCCCTCACAAGTCACCACCGAGCAGATAGTCCGACCAAAAGGCCATTAAAGTAAAACTCCCCAATGAGATATACCTGCCTGAGACAAAGGAACACCAAATTGATATGTGCAAGATAGCTCAATGGGTTAGTACTTCATATAAATTAGTGACTATCTGATAAACATATAAGCAATTTGACAATAAATATTGATGAAGTCAATGTTTATAAAATAGCAATGAAAATAATCTCACTTCTTCAATAAATGCTGGAATAATGTGGCATTCAATGCAATAAATAAACACTTCATTCAATTAATGCCTTCGACACCATTCAATTGCTTATAAAGAAAAACGTTTAGCTGCACAAAGGTGTTAATATCAAGAGATGACAACAACACTTAAGTTAATAAGGTTAGTTTATAAGCTAGGGTTAGTGTAGTTAGGGTTTCATTCAATGTATTGAGAGTAGTTTTGATCAAGTTCACTTCAACGCATGAGGTCTTTAAATTAGTGCCTTAGGGTTAATGGAGTCAAATTGTCAAGGACGCAAGAGCTAAAGGAGGCAAAAGTCAAAACGACTAAGGACTAGACGGAGAAGCTTTGAGGTGTTGCTATGGCAAGTCCTCAAAGTCAAAACCCTAGGGGAGAGAGGCTTACTTCGTTGTAGGTGAACTAGGCCTTGGTGCTCTCTCTTCCTTCCTTAACTCAATGGCAATCACCACTAGCTGAAGATGAAGCATAAAACCAAGACAAGAGAGTTTGATGAAGCAAAGTGTTGCTATAGTAAGGCTCTACCAACAAACCCTAGAAAAATCGGCCCAAAGTGTAGAAAACCTAGGCTTTAGGGCGTCTCTCTCTTCTCAACTTATAGAAGGTATGACTAGAAAAAATGAAGAGGGAATGAGATTGTAGCAACGACTAGGCTCTCTCCTTCTTCAATAAATGGCTGAAAAAATCTCTCTCAATGGGGACATGAGACAAGGACCTTTTTGTGTGCTTGTCACCTAGGGTTTTATTCAACAAAATTATAAATATATGCAAGAAATGAAACTGCAACCATTCATTCAAGAAGTTTTGCAGAAAAATACTTACATATCACCAAGAAATAACATTGCAAACCCTAGATGTAACACCTTCCATTAAGAGAAATGCCAAAACATGCCAAAAAGATTCTCCTTCAACAAGTGTGCATCACTAAATCAACCAATAACCCAAGAGAGGGCGCAAATTTCAGACCTCCTTATGGAGTGAGTAAGTTGTGATCATAAAATGAAGGTGAAAATCCTTCATTTATATAGTTTCATGACCTGAATTTTCATTTTAGGTCATGTAAAAGGCTGACATGGCCAAAATACTAAATCATACTATTTTTACATTAAAATGTTAAATCAAAACCCTAATCAAGCTGAAAAGAGACATCAAGCCCCTCCAAAGGAGACGTTAGCCCCTTTTAGGGCAAATGTAGCATCCTGGAGCAAAATGTTAGCCCTCCTTGAGCTCCTCCATCATGCCACACGTGCCAATACTGTCGAGTTTTCCTTGTAAGACGTCCAATAGGCTGGATGACGTCATGGTCATCATGGGTGATGTCGATGTCCCAGGCCTTCCAAGGACAATGTTCCACTGAAAGAGGGTCAATCCCCCTAGGTCAAGCTCTGCCAAAGTGCCTCTGGTGGAACGTCCTCTTCTTCTTTGGTGCAAATCCCCTGATCCATCCTTGTCCTGTCTCTTCCCCCTGATGGGGTCTCAACATCCACCTGATGGGCTCTTCAGCCCCATGGAGGTCCGAACTGATCATCCCCCCATGTGTATCGGTCCAAATGACACCTGTCCATCGGGCATGGTCCTGCACATCAAAAGCTATGTCCTCCATGGGCTCATCAGTCACAGGGATCATAGCAATGTCAATCACATCTCATCATAAATATTATTAAACATGTGCATACAATCCCTAATACATCAATTAACAGCTCAAAGACGTTACATAGGCCTACAATACAAATCTGGAGAAAAGGACAAGGCGTCCTATTGGGCTTGTGTCCACTGGAAAAAAAATGTTCTCGAAAGAGACATCATCCAAGCCATGTAAGTGGGTGATTTGGTCAGGGGAAGTCCAAGCATCTGGGTGCAATGAGGGCCAAGGATGAAAGAAATGTTACCTGTGGGTGCCTTTGTTAGAAGGTGAGATGTACTTATCCTGAATGCATTTTTTCCAAGCCCATTCTTGCCTTTTATTCTTATGCTTTTCATTCTTTTATTTTTTATTGCTTTTCCTTTTTTTTGTTCAAGAGCTAATCAGGGGACATTGCCCTGGCGTGGTGACTAGTGGTGGCAGTGTCACCCACAAGTACTTTCACAGAAATGAGAAGGCTGGCTTGTGATGAGACCCCCTTTCCCTTGGCCATGCAACCAAGAGTCATTTCCCTGGCATGGTAACCAACTGGTGGCAATGTCATACTGCTAGGTACCCATGGACCTAATAGACTGGCTCATGATGAGACCCCCTATCCTCTGGTTAGGTCTTGTTTTATTATTTTTCCAGGTTCCTCTTGTTTCTTTTTGAGAAGTCTTTTATTGCTTTCTCGGGGATCCCTGGGCGAAGCATCTCGAGGTTTTATTCTTAAGATTTTATCTTTTACCAACTTGCTTTTACCTTCTGGGCCTTTAGCCCCTTCTTCCCATGAGATAAGGTGCAATCCTGAAAATAGGTCAACCCAGTGCCTGAACAAGTGGAATGGGATAAGTGAGCGGGAAACAAGATGAAACAGTGGTGCTATGATGGGAGCGGACGATGACTTTTCAGAAATCCCCCCAGTGGAAAACCAAAACCTACAGACATAGGATTGTTAGGGCACCCAGTCAATCCCCCCAAACATGGTCAAGTGGGCAAGTGTAAGATCCAAAGAATTGTTAGAAATAAAAGGAATCAGATGCATACATTCAATGGTTTTGATGATCAAAGTGACACATACCATGATACTTGGACTAATTACCTCATGGAGCAAGAACCATTTCTGACACAGGACCAAGCCAATGGTGATGGATGTTGTTGCTGCTGACAAGATAAAGATGTTGGAAGAAAGAAAAGGTGGGCCCTCCAGGGCCATGCTAAAGTCAATCCTGCTCTCGGTACTCCATGTCAAGGACCTGTGGGCCTCGAGACATGATCTCCCAGTTATCCCTAAAAGTGGGGGATAACAAGTACTATACTACCAAATAGGATCATGAATGGCTAGTGTAGGGAGTGAGAGAGGAACAACTGAGTGTTTACACACAAAATCAATCCAAACCTACCACAATCAAAATGAGCAAGAAGGTAGCAAGAAAAAAGTCTCGATGTGTGCCAACTTGGAGCTAAGAAAATATCAATATTGCTAAGATTTCCATTAGAATTTGTGCCACAAGCAAACTGCAATGAAACATAATTCCATTGCAATAAATTACTATCAACGATGAAAAACACGATGAACATCGAATTCAATAATGTTTCTAACTATTCCAAGCGACAAAGTGGAGAGTGAACCTAAGTGTGATGTCACAATCTTGAGCCTGAATGTTGTTTGTTAGGAGCAAGCAACAACATGATCTGGAGTGATGCGACTTTATCATAAAGAGTCAAGACCATTTGTTTGGAGATGAACGACTACATAAGAAGATGATTTTGCAGCAAGCAACCCTAAAGAGAATTTTCAGCCAAGGTATTCCCTCATGCAATGCGATCAGATTACAACTTCAACCCAAATTGTTTAGATAGGACATCTCCACATGCCTTCATGAATGAGAGGATGGCCTTTAGAGGGAAAACTCCATGAACAACCTCTAAACTAACGAAGGAATATTGTATGAACCAAGAGTCTTTCTTAGGACAAAAATATGTCCATTAAAAGACCCAAAAGATCCCTAAAATGAAGCCCCTCCAAAATTAAAAATGCATGTTTTTTTGTAGAAGAAAATCCAAGATGTGTGCTAATCCATAGGGACATGTAAAGTTGTCAGTGACCACCTTTTGTGTTGCATGACAACGATGGGAAGATGCAAACCTTGTAAAATGATGCAACTCTGTGGGGCCAACCCAAACATTAGTGAAATCGAGATATCATTTTTGGGATTATCTACGTAGAGTAAATCATTAATGGATAATCCATGTCCCATGAGCATTAGTGAGAATGACCAAATTTCTCATGATATTGAATAGTCCACTTAATACTCATTACATCGAGTGATGCTCATAGGGGTGAAGAAGTGGGATTGAAACTAGTAAGATGAATCATATCACATCAATAATCACCTTTGGGGTTTGTACCCAGTAACTAGGGCTTCCTCAGAGGTCTTCCATCCCAAGACTCCTTTGGCTCAAGTGCTCTTAACTTTGGAGTTTTCTCCATAGTTAAGTGCACTTAGCTTGCTATGCCATTTGCAAAACTTTAGCAAGTAAATTTTTTTTTTCAATAAAACTGGAAGATAAATTTTATTCGAAATTTTTGCAAGAAGCCTCATGAAGAAGAAGCTTACAAAGGCAAAAATCATCCTATACAATACTATCAAAATTAGGCTGTAATCTAACTATACTAGCAGTAAGTCTAGCTATTTTCTTCTGTACAAAAAAGGAGCCACAATTACTTCTGCTGTATTTCCTATAAAAAATGCCTAATATAAAAAAATTGAAGCATATCATCAGAGAACTAAATGATTGGAGGATCTTGCTCTTCTTGATCCACTTCAGGAGGTCCTAAGGGCGAATTTAGATCTAGAACTGGTCTTGGAGGAGTGGGGGTGGACGCAACATCTGATATAGCTGTAGTAGAACTCAAAGAAGATGGAGAAGGAAGGTGACAACGAAGCTCTTCAACTAAATCTAATAGCAACTACCTCATCTTGCTGCTGCTGGTGACCCTGACGTTGTTCCACAAGTAGTTCTATAGAGGTTTGCATCTGAATAATAAGTTATTGAGATGGATATGAAGAGAGTTAACTGAATTTTCCAGAGCCAGTTGCTCCTCCTTCTGAAGGTCACGTCTCTAACGAGCCATCCCTGATCATCTGTTGTCCATTACTTTAATTTTGGGATCCTTGGCTCTTCCTGCATATACAGACACAAACTGAAGTTTTGTTGTGCACCAGAGGAGATTCACATTCTCAATTTGGCTTGTGGCTGCCACAGTTATACCTTCCAGATTTATCATCGTGAATGACAATGGCTCGCCCTTTAAACAAAATTTCCTGCGTGTGGCTGGCCACCACGCCACGACGTGAATCTCTTCATACTTTGGTTCCATTAAATGAACCGTCCTGCCACACATATGGAAAGGTGAATATAGGAAAGAAGGACCATCATTGCACAGGGTGGGATCGACCAATCGATTAAGGGATGATGTACAGAGAGCTGGAAAAAGTACAACCTTCATACGGATGAGAGTGAACCAAGACGAGGAGAAGAATCGGAGAAGGCCAGAAGGAAAAGGACACGCGAAAATGGAAAGGGAAGCCAGAAAAGACGGAAAGAGGGAAGAATGAGGGAAGGGATACATGTGTGCAGATCCAAGACAACACTGTGCTGGAAATTATGATCCCACACATCAATTTAGTGCTTGGTGTTGAGCTGGGTGTGTCAAGGGGAAGTTCCATCATTTCGAAGATGAAAGAGGGGGACCAGGGTTCCACAAGGGGCCCTCTAAAAAACGTAAGGGGAAAGACATACAAATTAAGGAATGTATTGGTGGGATGGATGATCATCAATTCAGAGAGTGCCTACTTCATCACGAATAGCTAGGTTGGCTTGGAGATCAACATTGGAATTATTATGGGGAAGAACATGAAAAGGCCAAAAAGAGTGAAAGGCTTCCAATTCTTTGAAAATTCTGGAGAATATGTTTCAGAGTTTCATACTAGATGGGAAGGTTCTCTTCTTGACATGGTTGATAACACCTCTTAATCCCCAAGGATTGAGATAGATGTCAGACTTTGACTTCACGCCAAAAGCAAGCCTTGGAAAAGGGCATAAGCTTCAACTTGATTATTGGTTGTGATACACAAGCTCCATGGAAAGGTAAGTTTAATTTTTCCTCCTTGGAATAAGATAACCCCTCCCGCTCTTGCCACCACGAAACTTTAGCAAGTATTGTGCCTTATGAACTATTCATTTAGAGCTCCATGGGCTCTTTATTTTAAGCAATTGGGGGCCTTCATAGTCCAGTATATGAGATATCATTTTTGGGATTATCTGCGTAGAGTAAGTCATTAATGCATGACCCATGTCCTATGAGCATCAATGAAAATTGCCAATTTTTTTAGGACATTGAATAGTCCACTTACCACTCTTTGCATTGGGTGATGTTCATAGGGGTGAATAAGTGTGATTGAAACTAGAAAAATGAATCGCATGGAAACTATCATCACCTTTGAGGCTTGCACATAGTAATCAAGACTTCTTAGGAGGCCACCCATCCCATGACTCCTTTGGCTCAAGCATACTTAATTGTGGAGTTTTCCCCACAATGAAGCCCACTTAGCATGCTACCCCATTTGTAAAACCTTAGTAGGTATTATGCCTTATGAACTATCCGTTTAGCACTGTCTTGAATTTTTATTTAAGAAATTGGGAGTTTCTATAGTCCAACATATGAGATATCATTTTTGGGATTATCTATGTAGTGTAAGTCATTAATGCACAATCCATGTCTCGTGAGTATAAGTTATAAAGACCAAATTTCTTATGACACAAAATAGTCCACTTAGCACTCTTTGCATCGGGTGATGCTCACAAGGGTGAAGACGTGGGATTGAATCATTTGTAAGGCTTCATTGTGGGGGAAGCTCCACGATTAAGTGTGCTTGAGCTAGAGAAGTCTTGGAATGGGTGACCTCCCTTGAAGTCTTGGTTCAATCCCACTTCTTCACCCCTTTGAGCATCACCCAATGCAATTAGCGCTAAGTGGACTATTCAATATCACAAGAAACTTGGTCATTCTCATTGATGCTCATGGGATATGGGTCATCTATTAATGATTTACTCTACGTAGATAATCCCCAAGATGATATATCATATGTTGGACTGTGGAAGCCCCCAATTGCTTAAATTAGTTAAATTGCTAATTTAAGTGTCGACTTTTACTGTAAACCACACAAGAAGCTATGAAATGAGGGAAGTGGACGTTTCAAGACCTAATTGAGGATACAAGTAGGACCACAAGGTATTTGAATGGCATGGAGGGCTAGGAGAAAAGATACAAGGCAAAAATGATCCATTGAAACTCCTTCGAAGTGCTTTGTGATGTCTTTGAAACTCCTTTTGATCCAATTGAATCTCTCTGAGATGAGGCTCCCTCTGGGTCTGCATGTAATAACATATAGCATCTTGAGTCTTTATCATTCCTTTTCAAATCACCATGACTAGGACAAAGACCACACCATGATCTTTCAACACAAGTACACACCTGTGAGTGAATGTTAATCTGATGCTAATTGACACGTGGAAAGCACTTCAAGCACTTTGAGTCCATATTATTCCTTGTCATGATCAAGGAAGGACTACGTCTGGGCCCATTTACCACAAGTGCACCTTTATGATAAATGTATCCTATCTCCCTTGGTCTACAACCCAATCTAGGAGAAGGTATGTTCGATGTTGAAACATCAACACTCCCTCTTAGCTAGGGAGGTATCTTTCCATAGTAGTACACGACTATTGTCCAAAGACACAGTCTCCACCAGTGGTACACAACCACCATAGTAGCAAAAGGTTTGTTACACAGGACACTCCCATGTGGACTTCTAGAGGCTACTCCCTTTAGGAACACGTAGGGTCAACTCCCCATAGTATGTGACATCAAGGGTCAACTCCCTTGACATGTCTTCATGTGCTCTCCACATGGGACATTGGGCTATAAGCCCAAATGCATTTATCCCTTCTCGAATAAGTGTCCTAAAAAATCAACTCAACTCAATTTACAAAGGAGTACGATCTGGAGAATGTTTGTCACACATGGCAGTCCCATGTGGACTTCTAGAGGCTAAACCCTCTAGAAACACTAGGGTCAACTCCCAGAGTGTGTGATTTCAAGGGTCCACTCCCTTGACATGTCCTCATGTGCTCTCCACAAGGGATGTTGGGCTATAGGCCCAAACACACTTATCCCTTCTCGGATAAGTGTCATCACAGATCAACTCAACTCAGTCACAAAGTAGTACGATCTGGAGAATGTCTCACGAAGCTGGAAACATCAACACTTCCTCTCAGCGAGGGAGGCATTCTTTGCCACGCCAAGTCTGTCATGAAAGTACGTGAACTTCGTTCTGGTTTGGTAAGAACATCAACAACCTTCTCATCTACAGGAAGGTACAACACCAATACTTCCTTCTTCTGCACCATGTCTCGGATGTAATGGTTGAAGAAATTTGATGTCCCCAATCAGGTTTTAATCACTCCTTATCATTCCCACAGTTTAATGCCCATCCCATGATATAAAATTCATCATAACATTTATTTAAATTATGGAAATGAAATTGCTGAATTTGAAACACAAGAGACAACTTCTTTGACTGTAAATTAAATGCAGAAATAACTCAGCACTAAATGAACAAAGTACACATGAAATTTTGGTCCAAAAATGACCCAGAAAAAACCCCCAGGGTGGGGGAAACATGTTCTTCTGAGAGGGAAGCTTCTTTTATTAAATATCAAGCATATGGAAATTACATCTGCAGCATAAAATTAAATACACAAGATAGACAACTTATCTCTCTTTTCCCAAGACAATATTCCTTGGAAAATGTGCCAACAACCTCCTTGAATTCTGAGCCAAGAAAACTTAGAATTTCCGTACGCTGTATGGACAACAATTACAACAACTGTATGGACCTCAATTTTTGTGCAGGGTGTATGGATCTGTATGACCACATAGATTCAATAAATGCTATACGGCTTGTTGACGATTAAAATCATAACGTTGAATTCCGCCTGCAAAGTATTGCTAAAGCCCTATTATTTAAACTATGCTAATAATATAATACTAGTAGGTGGGACCCCCTTGTATATTAGAGGCACAAGGATATGCATATCACACATTTTTCTGCTACTATTTTGATGTTGCCTACATAGTCCTACATGGGTGACAATGCAGTCTTGGTTTCATTTTGACATAGTAACAGGTGGATGATGCATTTTATAGAATGTTTCTTGCGATCCAAAGCATTTTTTTTTGTTATGATGGGCATGTATTTACAATTACTATGATTTAACAATGTCACTAATCATTGTGATCGATTACCTAGCCACATATATGCAAGAGATATATTAGTGATAACATAATCAAAACTAAGAAATAAAACCTACGAAAAAAATCTTATGTTTGAGCTACGATAAAGGGTTATATGCGAATGGAAAAGTAAAGCAATGTTAGTGTTAGTCCTAACTATTATGCTATGGTTGGTTAGTGGGCTATGCAAATTTCACTAGATTTGAATTGGGTGCATTGCAATATGTATGATGGCATACAATTTTGGCAAGGGTTAACGTGTAAGTGATATTGGGTGGCGCACTACGTAAAGGGTATCATCGCAGATTTCAAATGGTTTGGGATTGAATACATGGTTTAATTGATTAGTGAATGTTTGGCTGTCTCGTACTTCGAATTGAATAGGCTAGGGGATGGAAGTGACGTGCATTTACTGCACATCACTCCATACTCCCCCTATCGTCCGCCACTCTAGCGTTGTTCCTTGTTGCATTTTCGGTCTATTGGTTGTGAAGTTCTGCATTTCAGGTTATTGGAAAGAACAAGGCTCGGTCAACTTGCCCTTTTAAGAATTTTGTTACAGGTATGGTTCTTTTTCTCTCCATCCATGAAATATTCTCTGTGTATGAACAAATAATGGCTTAGTGATACTTGGATTTTGTGTGAACCTGAGAGTTTTGACTGTGAAATGTGTGTTATTTCTCTTTGTGATGACTGTAAAATGTTTCGGATTGCAAGCAAAATAATTGGGTTTTATTTAAGTTGTGCATTGACTGGTTGCTCGGTCGGTTTAATATCGTGATGGGTCTCTGTGGATAATAATTGAATGTCATACATATCACTCTGTATTGATGGTGGAGGGTTTTGTTTTGTGTATTACTGTCGGTTATTTTTGTTCCTTCACAGTCATGATTGTAACCCTTATCCAATCGCATTCAGATGGCCAATAGTTGTTGTGTTATTTCTTCAAACCCCGAGTCACGGTCGTTGGCTCATTCTTATTGTCTTTTCACCGAAGTATCCCAAGATCCAGTCTTTGGGTGGCCATAACATTAACATGTACTGCATGGTTGTGGCGTGATACAAGTTATATCTCGACGTTATGATGTATGCATCCTCACTGGTATTGCTGTCAGGTTGTTCGACTCTTAAGTAAATGGATAGAGATGTTATATCTTCGTGTGTTCTTTTAATAACTATCACTGTTCAATTAACTTCGTCTCTCCTTTGCAAGTGTTAAATGCACTATGTGCATTGGGTTATTATCTGCCTACCTTTGCACTCCTCGGGGGTTAATCATTGGTCTTGTCCATGACTTGGAGTAATAAGGGGATTGTGTGGCTCATTGCTGTATCTTTTTCGAGGGTATTCTGCCTATTATTGATAAGTCTCAAAAGACCTCCAGCTCTCTGTGTTATGGTTAAAATATGAACTCACTCTTGTTGTCTTCTTGGATTTAATTGTGATAGACCCGATTGGATTTCCAACTGTCTTTGCTCCCTTCGGGCACCTTCTTGGTTGTCAAATATGAGTTTATCAGTGGAATGGTTATGGAGGTCTTTCGTCGAGTCTTTGTTTTATCTTTCTATGATACAATGGGATGAATAGTTATAGGTGCTTGCATACAGTCGAGAACTATCTTATTTCATTATGGTGTTTTTACTACCATGGTCTTGATTGAAATTGGAAACACCTGTGTGTTTTGCTAGGCCTGATCAGGGTTATGACTAATTTAAAAAATGGTGCCTGTGTGTAATTGGTTATGTTTGCTTCGTATATATTATTGGATCATCGTACAAATTATCAATGGTTTTAAAAGGAAGTTATATCAATAGTGATAAGGCACGGGTTTTATGTTGACTGTTGCTTTGTGGCAACCTCTTGTTGGTTGAAATGATGAAGATTGTGTGTAATCGGGCATATTTTGGAAGTCTGTTCGTATTTGAAAAAAAAAAGGACCTATGTATATTTTAATTGGGCCTCATTGTAAATTGGTAGACAATGGGTGCTAATTATTATAGTGATGCATTATGGGATAGAGGTCGAGCATATTGTTGTGCATTTTTTTTAATTCTTAAAAGGAAGGAAAAGAAATAAAAGATCAAAGCTTTCTTAACAGGACTGTTGAAATGGAAAGTTTGTTTTGATTATAAGTTATGATTGCAGAGACTGTTATGAATTGAGAAATTCAGGGAAATTTAAATGTTAAAACAACGAACAATTTGATAAACAGTGATTGTTGGTGTCGTGTTGGTGTTTTTTGGATTGATTTTAGTACAGAGTTATGATTATTGATTACTTAATTTGTTTTATGAATAATATCCATTAACTTCCTTGCCATTCTCTCACCTTTTCACACATTACGAATTCCCTCACATTCCTAGATTCACTTTGTACGCCCCGTTCTTAAAATTAAATTATAATTAAATGAAAACTCTGTATTATAGCAATTGAAGGATGACATAGAGATGGGTTACAATTGATATGTTTTGTTATTGGAACATAGTTGAATGTTTGATGATTTGTTGAGCGATAATCATGATCTACTCCCTTTCATTTTATCACTTTTCGTTCAATACAACCCCCCCAGATATCCCATAACCCTTATTCACCCCCTGCTCATTGACAAGTATTAAACGATTTTTATGGATTGGTTGCATGGGTCTCATGTGTTGCTGAGCCAAACTTTGTTTCATATTTAAAGAGATGTCATGTATGGTTTGTATAAGAAGTTAGTTGCTAATAAACACTGCATACATGAATGAACTTCTTCAACAGAGGAAGCCATTGCCGAAATAACAGGGGAAGAGGAAATTGGAAAGGCCCTAGAAGGCCAAGGTTTTCGATACATTTTGATGCAGATCCACAAGAGTTAAGGTTTTCAATACATTTTGATGCAGATCCACAAGAGTTAAACCAGCTCTTCCAAGCTGGATTTTTCAATTGGATTGGACAAGGGGTAGTCCAACCTAGGCCAGAAAGGCCTCCCTTCCAACCCCAGCATGTCCCTGGTATCCTAGTTCCCCCTCATGTCTCATTACAACCCAAAGTTCCTGAAAATGACAGATGGAAAGAGATTGTTCACCCAACAGTCTCCCAACATCGTGGCTGGCCCAATTTGTCTCTACCTACTCCTCCTCCACCGGTTAACCTAATTGTCCAAATTGCCCCTGCACACTCACATGTACAGTCTTACCATGCAAGCAAGAGACTCAAAACCGAAGCCCACCATACACATGATAAAGGAAAAGCTGCTGCCCCCTCCTCTCCCTCAAGTGATTCCGCCAAATCCATTTCATCCAGCATGTACTTGAGAGATGACTGCTCTCATGTCATCAGTGATATCAAGCGTAAAGGTTCCACACAACCTAAGGCTAATTTAGAGAAATCAAAGGGAGATAGCAACAACAAAGGGAAAATTGCCTCCCAAAGTGGCAAATATGGCTTTTGAGTATATTTATTTATTGATTGTTGAGAATAGTTGACTACTAAAGTTTTTGGACAACATACTATTTTTGGATATTTTAGATATTATATTTGTTTGGATATGGTTTAAAATATCATTGATATTAATTTTCAAATTATGAGAATGATGATGGGAGGCACAAGAAGGGATGTGTTTGATTGATTGACTAGTTGTGTTTATTTTTGTTAATAAACTAAAGAGAGTCACAAGGGGTCCCACCTACTAGTTATTATTTATTAAAGACCTTTATTATTATTATATTAAGTTTTCCCCTAAACTAAAAGTTAGTTGAGTTTTAGTTAACTTAACTAAAACAAGTAGTTGAACTACTTCAACTAATTCTGATTGCTTAAAGACAAAAATAGAAGAGAAGGAGAAAACATACTAATGCATGCTCTTGAGTTTTATTGAGATAGTTCCGTTTTCATTCATTCTTTAATTCATTAAAAACCTAATTCTCTTTTATGACAACATGGTTCTATTGTAGACAACAAGATTCAAGGCTGAATAACATCATTCAGACACTTGTTTTTCAGAGGTGTTGATCTATCTTTGATAGTCTGTGTAGACTTGTCTGTTTATGAATTAAATTTCATGACTGATAAAAGATATTGCGCAGAGTCGAGTCGGAAACAATATGTGGCAAACTGATTCAACTTTTAAAGTTCAGTTTTTACTTTCTGTCAGAAGTCCTTTTGTATGATTTTCATCGGGGACATCTAAATTTGACTTTGGTCCGAACTCCCTCAGGGATTTTTGTAAAGAGAACGATTCTTTTGATTTCTTGGAATGAAATAAGTGATTTCTATTTTGTCTCATCTATATTAAATTGTGACTTGGTAAATTTTATTTCGTCTCCACAATTACTTTTGCATCTGTTATATTCAGAAAATTATATAAAAATATTGAATTTTACAACAATCTTTTATTATAAAAATTTAGCCTAAGCCCTTGTAACTAATACTTGTGGATTAGGAAGCAAATTTTGAGGCTATAAACATAGGGTGATATTCCCGTCTATATTGCCTTAGCAAAGCAATATCTGAAAATGCTCGAGTAAGATTATTTAATACCTTTTTTTTCAACACAGATGCCTTGAATTCTGTGTAGAATTCACCTCGATTTTTGTGTAGAAATTCATACTGTACGGACTAGTTATGACTGCCATTTATTGCTGGTATTTGCATGGAAATTCGTGCCACTCTTTTATGGAAATGATCTTCTTCCTGCTCTTCTTCAACCTGCTCTCTCTTCAGCGAATGCTTGTGTGTGTTCTCTCAATGGACTCATGAGAGACATTTTGTTGGTTGTGGAGCTTGATTATCTTCCTGATTCAGAGGTCGTTTACTTTCAGCCGTGTTTATACCCCATGAAGTATTTACACCCCAAAAATATGTACACTCTACCACGTGGGGGAGTGCAGAGGGGGGGTACCCCCTTTGCGGGATCTGGGGTCAAGCGGGGGTTTGGGGGCGAAGCCCCCGAAGGAAAAATTACCTTGTAAATGTATATTGCAATTTCATTGTAAATCTGGACCGTTCATTATAAGGTCGCAGATCTAACGGTAGAGATTATGTTAGGGATTTTTGCCCTAGAAGGCAACCCTCTTTTATGAGGGAAATGTATTGCGGCTATGGTTGATGGCGAATATTGTATTATGAGAGAGGAGACTGTGAGAGAAAGAAGAGGAAGTTACAATGGGTTTTGCTGTAGGTTGTATCCCTTCATTTGCTGGATAATAATAAAGGAAGGACCTAGCGATTTCTCTGGTGGACGTAGGCCACACTTGGTGAACCACGCAAATCCGTGTCTCTCTTGTATTGTGTATCTTCTGTGTTTTGTTTTCACATTTGTTTTATTTTATTGCTCTAGGGTCCTGTTTTTCTAACAACTGGTAGCTCCTCAGCAGAC
>CBVK0100543718.1:0-17384 GCA_900067695.1 Picea abies | reverse complement strand
CAAACTATATTGGCAGAACTTGACGAGGAAGGAAAAATCATATTGGAGCCCGAAGCCATCATTGACACAAGAATTTTCCAGCTGAGGAATAGATCCATTTCAGAGTATCTTGTTAAATGGAGGAAACTATCGGTTGAAGATTTCACTTGGGAAGATGATTATTTTATACATAAGCATCCAAATTTACTCAAGAATTGTGGACAACACTTGTCTCAAGGGGAGTGGCATGTTAAGCCCTAAATAGTGGTCAATTACCCTTTAATTGGGGCATATTACATTAGTAATGTTATTTTATTTATGTCGGCTTGAGTCCATTAATTGTAATTGTACCTCCTAGTCTCCTATATATACCAAGGAGACATTTTCATTTGGAATCATCTTGTATTTGGACATTTATGTGGGGTATAAGGAGGCTTCCCCCTCGAAGAGGCTTATTACCTGAAATTCTCTATTTTCAAGGCATTGAGTACTTATTCTGAGGTTTTTCTATGCTATATTGATATTTGTTTCTTAACAAATCCCAACCCAAGCCACGAAAGTGTGAAAAAAATGGGAAAACCTATCATTGTCACCTCAATAGGTATCCCCCTCGTTTAAGTGAAGGAAAAATACAACACAAGGGAGGCTTCCTACGTGACCCTAGGGGGATTGTGATGGGGGAAGCAAGGAGGTCAAAGAGCACCCCTATAGGTCAAGGTTTAGGATGAGGATGAGTCTTGAGAAATATTATTAAGAGCTGATAAACAATTTCCAAGGTTGTGTACTTACAAAACAATGTTAGACCTACCCAAACAAGACAATATATGATGATACAAGCCTCAAAGCCAATGGGAAATCAGAAAGAAACCTTGTTGTCCCAAAATTACAGCAGTATGGAAATATATATCAGCAGTAAATAATTTATGACAACTGCAAATTAGACTATCAAAATCAAGTATATTATGTTGGAAAATTAGGCTAATAATGAGTAGACAATCCTCCAATATTTGGACCAAGACTTTGACACTAAGAGAGGGTTGTAAACGAAAGTTATCAACAATTATTTATAACATCCCTATGGTTGTAGAAAAAAATTTCTACAACAGAAAATTCTAGCCACTAAAATCAACAAGTAAACCACCCAAATAATAGCTTATAACCAGTAGAACAATTACCAAGGCTTACAAGTAAATTTCAGCAGTAGAAAAGTGAGTAGAGAGTAAGAGGAAGATTATTTTTATGCATCCCTATCGGTTGTAGCTTAATGTTTATTATAGAAGCTCGATCACTTGGAAAATAAAGATGCCCCTAGGACACAAGAAATCTTATAACATGTAGAAATTAGATCCAAACTTGAACAATCCAATCTCCTTGAAATCACATTTACCAATGCATGAATATTCAATCTCCAATGCAAATAGAATAGTGTCGTATCTATTGGGTTATGGAGTCTCTTGTTATAAATCTAGGGTTTATTACTCCCCTAGAGTTGTAAGCCATTTTACTTCCTAGAGTAAACAAACCTTAGCAAGGTAAATCTACAAGGATGTAAGCATGTTTACTCCTTGTAGCAACCTTTTCAATAGCCTTTTCAATGACAATAAAAGAGAGGTCCTTGATGGAGGGTGTATGCCTCTATACTCCAACGGTTTGACAACACAACCTTGAAATTAAGAAGAAACACATACAATTGCAGAAATTCCTTACCTAATCCAAGAGATAACATGAAAAACCATTACTTATCAAATATATTCCACCAAAATTCCCAATAACAAGCATCTAACAGATAGCGTTAGCCTTTTTCCACCAATAAACAATTATTCCATCCAAAATTCACCAAAGAAGAGAGATAGTGAATTTCCCAAGTAGGGAGAAAATTTCATCCAAGACTCTTATGTAATTCTTGAGTGATTATAATAAAATGAAAGTGAGGTGACATCTATTTATATGAGTTCACATAAACCAATTTGTCCACTTTAATTTGTCAAAAAATAAATAAAAGAGGGTCTTCCCTCTAAATTTTCCCTTCTAATTTACAAAAACAAAATTTACTTTAAGTAAAATCCTTAGAAGGGTGATGTCATAACCTAAAAAGGTGACATTGGGATAGAAAATGAGACATTGAGCCTCCATGTGAAGATCATTTGGCCTCCAAATTCCATGTGTCATCTCGTCATGTGCTAGAATGCATGTCATGGCTCTTTCTTCCTCCAAATCGCACCACATCATTTCTAGACCATCAAAACCCCCATCATCCAAGGTGATGTCAAGGGCTAGGATGTGATGCTCTGAGCTTCCAAGGACCAAAATTCAGGTGCAAGGGGTCCCAATGTCATCCTCTCATGTTTTCCAAGTGCCTACAAAGGAAACATTCATTTTCTCAAGCCCTCAATGAGTGGGGCACATCATCCATCATGTGGGCTTCAAGCTCCAATGAAATACAAAATGACCTAGTCCTTCCATGAAAAGGCTCTCACTGGGCAAGTTCGTGCAAAGACAAACAAGTACACCCTCCAAGGGTCCAAAAGTCACATTAATCATGCCAAGTAATCCACATTTAATAAAATAACCACTCAAACAAGTGCATTAAATCCCTTTTTTCAAGTTAGACACATGCTCAAAGACCTTATAAACTTTTCCAAACTTAGGTATGGGAGGGGTGTCATGGTGCCCTATTGGGTAGGTCAATCCCCAAGTCAAGGAATGTTTTCCAATATGACCCATTTCTAGGCCATGAAATGAGTATGAGGTGGGTGGGGGGAAATACTCTCGGTCATGGGGCTCCTAACATATCAAGGGTTCATATTGTCTCATTTATGAGTGCCTTTGTGGAGGGTATGTTTCACCTTCATTTGCAATGCAACCTTTTTCCAATCTCTATATTGTCATTAATTTATTATAAGTCAAAAAATTGAGTGCTATGTGCAAGGAAAGTAAAGATTACTTCAATGCCACTAGAATTTAGAAATGCGTAGAGTTCCATATACAATGGAAAGTAAAAGACACCGCAAAATGAATTTCCCCAACAAGTGGGACGTTTATCAATTATGTGTTTTCTTTTTACAGGTTCTTCATTTTTTATGGAGAAGCACTTCATTGGTTGCAGTACCTTAGGGAGAGCATCTAGAAGGATCATTCATGGATCTTAAATTTTTCCAAGTAGAACACCTCTAGGAATTTATCCCCTTCTTTCCATGAAATGAGGTACAAGCCCTTCTTGGGGTTAGTGAACCCATAAAATCTAAAAGATGAGAAAACGGAGGGGAAGAAGTATGGAAAGTGGTAAGTATGAGAGGGAGTGGTATGATGACCCTTCAAGGAGACCCCTAAGAGAAAACCCTCTTCCCTAGGGTGACCGACTTAATAGGAAACCATGTCAACCACCAAGGTGAAATAAGGAAAAAGGCATAAATTCCAGGAAAACGTTTAATAGCCAAGAGAGGACCCTTTGCAACATGTTCAAATGCTTCAATTATTAAGGTGACACTTACCATGAGACTGGACTTGTTACCTCATGAAGCAAGACCCACTATCCTCTGTAGGCTTAGCAAGGTGTGCTTGAGCAGGAATCGCCAATAGGAAACAGGTTCCCTTTGAGGAATAAGAGGAGCAGAAAATAGAGTTACTGAATACTCTACAAGCTTAGCAAGGAGTGCTTGAGCAGAATTTGCCAAGAGGGCACTTGCATCTCTTCGAGGGACAGAAGGGAACACAGACCTTTGAGGTCCAAGCAATGGAATCTCAAGGGGACAGATTTGTTGAACACTTTGGAGGAAGACCTGTGCAAGGAGTGCAACAGGACAACACTCAGATGAAGTGTTGAAGATAGCCAATTGAAGGTCGATCGAGCACAAGTAGTGTGTAGGGAAGCAAACTATTTCAAGTTCATAATCTTGAGAGGAATAGTACCTCTGCATACAAGTTTCCTATAGAAATAAGTAGAAGGTTGAGACACTTTGAGGTCCAAGCCACAGACAAGCTCAGGATAGGTAACACAAATTTGCACGTAGAGCTCAAGTGTGCATAGGGTCGAGGTCAAGTTTCATTGACAAAGGCTCAGGAGGGAAAGTGGAAGCCCAGACCCAACAGTCAGGCTCGTAGGAGGACAATCAAAGGCCGAGACCTTTGAAACGTTGGAAATATTCCAGGCTGGGAAGAAATTCAAAGCTAAGGAGGAGGAGCGTTGGAAACCACTAGGTCAATTGTAGAGGAAGAAATCTGGATCATTGAATCTGACGCCCAGAAACTCAGAAGAGCGCGCAGGAGGAAAAATATCTCAGTTGTAGGATTTGGGAGCGCGTGGACCAACAGTCGTTGGATCCAGGGAATGTGCACAAGATTTAACCCCGTTGGATTTGCACAGGAGAGTGGATATCGCAAAGCGGGGAGTCCTGAAACCATCAGGATTGTCCATCGTCAGAGGACAGGTGGCAACAGATCAACATTTTTTTGACTCACAGGAGGGAAAGGTCAAAGGGAAGAATTATAGGAATTTGTGAGGCCCGCGTTCGCGACTTTATAGTGGCTATCAGATGTAGAGTAGCGCAAGCCATCGATTTGGTGCTCTGAAATATAGGAATTTTAGGAGTCGGGAGTGTGAAGAAAGCTTCTCTCGGAAGTCACGAGTTGCGAGATCCTGATTCACGAAAAAAGGATCTGGACCTTCGGATTGTAGGGGAAACATAAACCGTCGATCTGGCATCACGGGTTCACATTTTTGAGACAACAGAGGTGAATCACATCAGGAGTTCTTGATATGTGAAATCGCAACACACTCTGAGCTGGACCCTAGGTCGCAACTGGAGGTCACATCAGCAAGAATTTAAGGGAGGATCTAGCTAGTGCTAAGCCCCTGTCGGGATTTCGGAGATCGGAGGAGTCGAGGTGACTTGTAGCAGAAGTCCTGAAATTGTGAAACGTGAAGCACCTTTTTGGTCTAAGTCTATGGTCATGTCGGTGGTCACGTGGAGTGGAGGCTGGTGCCTAGTGCATGTTCGCATAGGTGGAGCATATAAAATGAGACATGTGGTTATATGTGTAAAGGGTTCCAGCGGGGACCAAAGGAGCCATTTCGGCTCAAGAATTGGGAGATCCAAAGATCGGGAGGTCAGTAGACCCTATTGAGGTGGGGCTTTGCATCATGTGGTATCAGAGCAAGAATTTTCATCTGTAGATTTCAGGAGTAAGATAAGAAGGAGAAAGAGTGAAATTCTTTGTGCGAGGAGATCTGTGTTCATGTAGGCAGTGGACATTTGACAGCCAGGTGAGCTGTAGGAGAAGCTAGGAATGCTCTCAGTTGCAGAGTAAACAACAGACTTTCCAGGAGGGCAGGTAGAGGAATAATATGGATACTGAAGGCCATGAATGTGGTCCAATAGAAGACCGTCATTAGAAAAGCAAGGTTGATATGGACCAAGAGCTCAGTGAGATAAGAGCACTTATGGATAATATTGTATTTAAAATGCAACAGGATGCAAAATTGCATTGGGTGTATGAGTGGCCCATGAAGAAGAAGGTCAAGTGGCTTGTTGAGAAATTGATGGCCTGAGGATAGCAAAGGTTGTTGAAAATGTGGTTGAGGTATGATGAAAGCCTCAAAGGTGAGGAGGATATGGTTCACATCTGTGAGACGGAAACTGAGAAGAATCTTAGTGATGGTGAGGAGAAGAGATTAGAGAAGGGTCTCAGAAACTGCTAGGTGAGAAATGAGGAACTTTCAAGTTGCCTAGAGGGAAATGAGAAGAGGTCAATGATTGATCTGATAAACTGCCAGGAGGGCAGGGTAGAAATCACATATTGTCGGGTGGGCAAGGGAGAGGAGATGAGACTATCTGATAGTCTCAAGAACTCAGAGGTGAGTTCATATCAGCAAGGAGAGCTGATGGAAAAGGATCAGAAATACTTTCTGATCATTGCAGGAATTGAGATATTCTTGCCAAATAGCCCAGTTGAGGCCAAAGCGTATGTCATGGGTGCAACAATAGAAGGAAATCTAGCAGAGATTGTCAAAGAGAAAGAAGAAATGGAGCAGACATCAGAATATGCCCCAGTAGAAGAAGAGCATGCAGTTGAGTTGCTCACTCCATGGGAGAAGGAGTTGGAGATGTTGGAGGATTGGTTGAACAATCCAGAGCCAGAGCCAATAGATGACTTCCATGAGCAGATAGTCATGCAGATCATAGGATAAGAGCATTCGATAGAACTGCTTGGAAATTTCGGCCAGGAAGCTAAACAGTTGATGACTGCAACGTCGAGGCCTGCAGCAGAATATGGAGCATACCAGCCTAAGGAGCAGTTGGAGGAAGCTGGAGATATGTCAGCATGAGAAATGAAAGTCAAGTTGTCAGAGGAGGAAGTTGAGAAGCAGCTCAATGATGAGACTGCAAAACTGAATTCTGCAGTGGAGTGGCAAGATAAGGCCACAAGAGATGGAGAAAATCGCAAGGGGGATCAAGTTGATCTACCCATTAATGAGGAGGGAGTGCAGCAAAGTAGACTGCATAAAGAGATCCAGCCATTGGAATAGTTGGACATGGAGATAGAAGAAATAAGGAGGTTTATGTTGAGGTCAATGCAAGAAGTAGTCAGCAAAGGGAAGTTGAGCAAAAGGGAGCATGTTGTAGCAGCAGGGAAGAAGTAGCAGTAGCGGCAAAGCAGTGGAGCAAATGGACAGCTCCAAAGAATAGTTTGGGATCCAGGTGGATTTCAAAAGAGTTGGAAATCTCATGAGCAGGAGCTCATGAATTTTTCAATGCATTGGAGTATGATGTAGGAGGATCGCTCCAACCCAGCAATGCACTAGCTAGACAGCACATCAAAGTGCATTCAAGAAGGGTAGAGGTGACAACCCTCTCATTTTTCCCTCACTTTCAAATTTCAAATTGTAATTAAATGTTGTAATGCTGGAAGAGCCACGTCGATGCCTTTGTGTAGGTAGGAGATGAAGTCGCCTTTAATGGTTGGCAGGTTAATGAAGATCTAGATCCGATTCGGGCTAGATGGCATTGATTGTAATTCTATGTAATTAATGAGAGTAGGTAGATTGGAGGGAAAGGATCGAGGATCCTCTCTTTTGTAAAAGATCTTTGTATCTAGAATTCATTAGAAAAGGCTAGAAAAGATTAGAATAGAGGAAGAGAAGAGAGAGTCAAGACTCTGTCGTAGTCCGAGATTTTGTACACATTGTAACCATGCATTTATGTTAATGAAAAAAGAGAAGTTTTTCCTGCATGAGATTCTTTGTGTGCTTATCTATGTGCTTATGAATGAATGTCATGTGTGTGTTATTTTATACTGTAGATGTATGTTAGATTCCATCTGCATGTGATATATAGACTTCTCTATATATCTAAGAGTTCTTTGATTTCAGTCTGGGTTCTTTGTGGCTTAATGCAAGGGGTTGCATGATAGAGTGTTGAAGACTCTGTGAGCCAGTGCAAAGAGAGAACATATGAGTTATGTGGAATTCAGGCAAGAAGGTGCCAGGAGGGCGCACCAGAGGAATCATAAACTCAAAGTAGAAGCCTCGGAGTTACTGAATACTCTGGAGGTGAATATTGTGCAGAGAAAGGCACAAAGGGACAAAATCATTGAGGATTTTGTGAATCTCTGCCATTAGGGCATCGAGTGAGTACAAAGAGTGCGCAAGAAGAACTCTATTTCGAGTTTAGAGATAAGGGAAGTTTCTAGGAGAAGAAACTCATAGAGTTGTGAACACTATGTAGGTTTAGCAAGGTGTGATTGAGAAGGAGTCACCAAGAGGACACAATTTCCCTTTGAGGAATAAGAGGAGCAGAAAACAAAGTTATTGAATACTCTGCAATCTCAGCAAGGAGTGTTTGAGTGGAAGTCGCCAAGAGGGCACTTGCATATCTTCGAGGGATAGAAGGGAACAGAGACCTTTGAGATCCAAGCAATTGAAGCTCAAGGGGACAGAGTTGTTGAACACTTTGGAGGAAGACCTGTGCAAGGAGTGCACCAAGCCAACACTCAAACAAAGTGTTGAAGACAGCCAGTTGAAGATCGATCGAGCACAAGGAGTGTGCAAGGAAGTGAACTATTTCAAGTTTGTAAGCTCGGGAGGAATAGTACCTTTTCACACAAGGTTCCTATAGAAATAAGTAGAAGGTCGAGACACTTTGAGGTCCAAGCCACAAACAAGCTCAGGAGAGGTAACATGAAGTTGAATGTAGAGCGCAATTGTGCACAGGGCCGAGGTCAAGTTTCATTGACAAAAGCTCAATAGGGAAAGCGGAAGTCGAGACCCAACAGTCGGGCTTGCAAGAGGAAAATCGAAGGTCGAGACCTTTGAAACGTTGGAAATCTTCCAAGCGAGGAAGAAATTCAAATCTTAGGAGGAGGAGCATTGGCAACCACTAGGTCAGTTGCAGAGGAGGAAATCTAGATCGTTGAATCTCATGTCCAGACACTTAGAAGAGCACACAGAAGGAAACAGATCTCAGTCATAGGATCTGGGAGCATGTGGGCCAATATTCGTTGGATCCATGGAAAATTCATAAGGTTTAACCCCAATGGAGTTGCATAGGAGAGTGGATATTGCGAAGCGCGAAGTCCCAAAACCATCAGGATCATCCATCATCAGAGGACAGGTGGCAGCAGATCAACATTTTGCTGACTCGCAGGAGGGAAAGGTCAAAGGGAAGAATTCTAGGAATTCATGAGGTCCAAGTTCGTGACTTGATATTGGCTATCATATCCAGAGGAGCATGAACCGTCCATTTGGTGCTCTGAAATATCGGCATTTCGGGAGTCGGGACTGTGAAGAAAGTTGCTCTCAGAAGTTGGGAGTGCGAAGAAAGTTTCTCTCAGAAGTCACGAGTCGCGAGATCCTGATTCGTGAAGAAAGGATCTGGACCATTAGATTTTAGGGGAAACATAGACCGTTGATCTGTCATTGCAGTCATCGTGGGTTCACATTTCAGGAGAATGGAGGTGAATCACATCGGGAGTTCCCGATACGCAAAATAGCAACGTGCTCAGAGTTGGACCCCAAGTCGCAATTGGAGGTCACATCAAGAATAATTTAAGAGAGGAGCTAGGACCCCAAGTCGCAATTGGAGGTCACATCAAGAATAATTTAAGAGAGGAGCTAGCTAGTGCTAATCCCCTGTTGGGATTTCAGAGATCGAAGGAGTTGGGGTGAATTTCAGCAGAAGTCCTGAAATCGTGAAATGCGAAGCACATTTTTGGGCTAACTCTATGGTCACACCGGTGGTCACATGGAGTGGAGGTTGGCACCCAGTGCATGTTCACATGGACAGAGCATATAAAAGGAGGCTTGTGGTTATATGTGTGAAGGGTTCCAACAGGGACCAAAGGAGCTATTTCAGCTCGGGAATTGGGAGATCCAAAGACCAGTAGGTCAAAAGACCCTTTTGAGGTGGGGGTTTGCGTCATAGAACCTTTGTAATCCCCTTCAAGGGTGATGTGATGGATGGAGGATGATATCAACAAAGTGACAGAAATGGGGAAATTTATGATGAAGTATGGAAGGAAGTGTTGTACCACAATTCTACCAAGGGAAACCACTTGACCCATTGTGTATGTTTATCAAATCCAAAGCAACTAAGATATCATTCTAGACATTTATTCACAATTTTGTTTTTCCCATCTAGTTGAGGGTGGTAAGATGAGTTGTGAGTCAATTGAGTACCCAAACAAGAAAATAATTCAGTCCAAAATTTTCCAGAGAAAATTGGATCTCTGTCACTTACAATAATATTGGGGACTCCATTTGTCTTTTGAACTATTTCCATGAATGTTTCATCTACTATACTTTGTTTTAAAGGATGAGAAAGAGAAAAAAAAATGGGAATACTTTGTCATTTTATCCACTACTACCATGATTATTATATTTCATTTATATTTGGGTAAAATTGTAATAAAATCCATTAAAACTTCTTCCCAATGTTTTCTTGGTATAGCTAATGGTTGTAGGAGACCTAGCATCTTGATTGTCTCTCCCTTATTTTGTTTCCAGTCTACACATTTAGACACAAACTTTTGAACATTAGTTTTAAGACCTTCCCAGAAAAAATCCTTTCCGATCCTATGGTATGTTTATAAGAACCTTGAATTTCATCCTATAGGAGAAGTGTAGAATCCCATAAGGACCTCCCACCTGAGTTGGGAATTCTTACATAAATATAGGTGATCATGGTACCATAGAAAATCATTCTTCCATACAAATTTATATAATGCACTGAGGTCCTCTTATAGTTGTTTAATGATCTTGCATACGTCTTGATTTTTCTTCCATTATATTTTTTCTTCTTCCACCCAATCATATTGTAGACTAGAAATAGCACATAGTGAACCCTTTGTTTCTTCTTGTTTCCTTGAAAGTGCATCTGCCACAATATTATGTTTTCCTTTTTGTATATATATTCAAAGTCATAACTTAGCATATTTTTAACCCATTTTTATTTATCTTCTAAAGATAATCATTTCTCTGAGAAGTACTTAAAACTATCATGATATGTTTTTTACTTTGAAGTGTCTTCCTATTAGGTAAGGGTGCCATTTCTTAATTGCATGTAGTATGGCCAATATTTCTTTTTCTAAATGGATCTGAGTAATTTTTTTTCTTTAATTTGGATTATATCAAAGGAAAGGGGCATTCCTTATTGCATTGAAACTACACTAATGCCATGGCCCAAGGCATCACACTCCACAATAAATGTTTTTTTGAAGTCAAGTGTGGTTAGGACAAGAGTTATACATATAGTTTCCTTAAGTTTTTTGAAAGCTTTGGTTTCTTCTTGAGTCCAATAAAATGTTTCCTTATTTAATAATGATTTTAGAGGTGCTATTGTTTGACCATATTTCTTGATAAAATTGCAGTAATATCCTATCAATCCTAAGGATCTCATATGTTTCTTCAAGGTTTTGGGAATTGTCCATCCCCCCATAGCGTGAATTTTGTTAAGGTCTAGTTTTACACCTTCATGAGATAGAATATGACCCAAATATTATACTTATTTAACCCCAAAGGAACACTTGGAAGGATTTACATAAAGTTATTTCTCTCCCAATAATTGTAATACTCTGTCAAGATGGTGTGTATGCTCCTCCCAAGATTTGTTGTAGATTAGTATGTCATCAAAAAATACTAACATAAATTTTCTATGGAATGGTTTGAAAATAGAATTCATCAAGCTTTGAAATGTTTAAGTTGCATTTATAAGTCCAAGTGGCATAACCAAAAAATCATAATGACCTTTATGTGTTCTAAAGGTTGTTTTGGGGATGTCTTCCTGCCTCATTATGATTTAATGATATCCTAAATGAAAATCCAACTTAGTAAAGAAAATTTCTCCATGCAATTCATCTAATAATTCATCAATGATAGGAATAGGAAAATTATCTTTGATGCTCAATTTGTTGATTTGTCTATAATCTGGACACATATGCCATGAACCATCCTTTTTCATAACCATCACTATTGTTGAAGAGAAAGAAATTTGGTTAGGTTGAATGATGTTGGCATATAACATTTCTTGGATCATACGCTCAATCTCACTCTTCTATGCATATGGATACACGTAAGGCCTAATGTTATGTGGTACATTTCCTGGTTGCAAATGAATTGCATGGTCATTATATTGGGCAGGTGGAAGACCATTAGGAATCTCTCTAAATACCTTGGAATGATTAGTGATAACTATTTGGAGGTCCAATGGAGTAGAGGATATAGATGTTTGAACATCTAGTGAGCACAGATGTGTAATTACACCATGGTGTCTATTTTTGAGTAATTTTGTCATGTTATTATAGATTATCACCTTAGAGGGTTTCACTTGGATACCTCTAAGCTCAATTTCCTTTCCTTCTGAGGAAAATATCATGAAAATATCTTTAAAATTAAGGGTCATTAAACCCAATGATCGTAACCATTGGACCCCTAATAAAACATCGACACCACCCATTTGGATGGAAATCATGGGACTATCCAATAAATACTCCCCTGTATTTAGCTTAATACTATGGCACTTCCCTGAAAATTTTATGATACCTCCATCTGCAATTATTACTTGAAACTTTGATGTTGGAAACACAAATCAATTGATACTTTTTGCTAATTTGTAATGGATGAAGTTATGGGTACTAGAAAAATCAATCAACATTGTTATCTTTTTATTTTTGATATATCATTCTATCTGGAGGGTCTGAGGTGTAATAATATTGTCCAACGCATGACAAGATATCGTTGGATTATTCTCTTATATATATATATATATAGAGAGAGAGAGAGAGAGAGAGAGATCTTTTGATGGTTTCAATTCTTGATATTCTTCCTCTTCACAGTCTATGTAGAATCATTTTGTCTCACTACATTTATGCCCCTTATTGTACATGTTATCACAATTGAAATGTATTCCCTTTTCTCTAATTTCATCCATTTGTTGAGGTTTCAACCTTATCAGTTGAGTGAGGTTAGGAGAGAGAATATGGTGCTATTTATAGTTGTTAGTGGTCACCCCTCTAGTAGTCATTTTTTTTTTCCACTTTCCTTTCCATACTAAAAGACTTCTCTAGGTATTTAGGCTCAAAGAGACATAACTCGTGTTGAATGTTCTCCTTTAAAGTGCCCATAAAGAGATCTAACAAATTTTCTTATAAAATTTTCTTTACCCTAAGATTGAGATTTTGGAATTGTTGAATGTGCTTTGTAACTGAACCTTTTTTTAAATATTTACCAATTGACTAAAGAATGTATTTCTCTTAATATCCCCATAATGTGCTATCAATTTATCCGTAAAAATGGACCAATAGATAATAGAATCATTTTTTCTTTCACAAAACCATTGATACCAAACAAATTGATCATTTAATAAATACAAGGATGTAATAATTACTTTGTGTAAGCTTGGCACTTGGTGTAGATTAAAGAATTGCTCCATCTAGAATATCCATGGTATAGGATATTTACCATCAAACTTCCTCACATCTATATTTGAAATGAAGTAGTTCATTGGTGTTGACTTGAATCCCTGATGATGTGGATATTGGAGTGATGAATGATTCTGAAATTTAGTATGTGTGCTCTCCAATTGTGATAAAATACTCCCCATATGTGATTGAGTCTTGTTATCACAGAATTTGTACTTGTGAAAATCCCACCACAAGATCCCCAAATCTTGCATAGCTATGGAAGAAACTACCACTTTAATATTAGTAGGATCTTCCCTTGTTTTAGTGATGGAAGAGTTCCACCACAAGGGAGGCTTCCCTGGTGACCTCAAGGGATTGAATAGTAGCCAAGCCTATCGCCCCCTATCTTGATCATCGAATGGTTGGTCTAGGTCAAGGAACAAGAGATTGTGAGATAATTTTTTGTACCTACCAAGAATAAGAAAACTTTGCAGCATATATACAACCACTTCCAAGATAAAGTATGAAATAATGACCTCCTTTATATACTAGACAATTTACATTACTATGGTTGTTGTAAATTGTAGTAGTAAATCAGTCTTATGACAAAAATGAGTAATTTGTAACAATAGCAATAATTAGTGCTTAGAAATACCACAATTGACCATGAAAAATGAGCATATAATCAATAGAATATTATCCAATTGTTAGGGGGAATTTATGAGTGAATTAAGCCACCTTTATATGAGTGTGTGTAGCAAATTAATGAAGTTGCATATGGTTGTAGAAATTTTTTTATAACAAAATCAAGTAATAGAGTAGGTTTTTTAGGGTTACGGTTAGTCTAGTTAGTAGAATGCTTGAGAGTTTTGAGAGAGAGGTTTCATCAATCAATTCACCACAAAAGTTGCTTCAAGATTACTGCATTTCTAGGGATATGGAGTCTCTAATGCATCCAAGATTGAAGGTTGATCTACTTGAAACCAAGAAGTAGGATATAAAACCTAAGGTGCAAGCACATTTGGGCCTTAGGATTTGTATCTTGAGGAGAAGGATGTCTAGGGTGAAAGCACATTTGGGCCCTAGATATCGTTTCTCTCTTCTTGTAGCTTCAACTAGGTCAAAGATTAATTTGTCTAGGGATAAAATCCTAAAGTTATAGCACAATAGGGATTTATGGTTCTAACCCTAGAAAGGATAATTAACCAATTTTAGAAAAATATAACATTGTGAGAGAAAGAAGCACTTATTTTCCTCTCTTAGGGTTTCAAAAAACAAGACTTCTTGCAACAAATCATAAATTTCATCATAAAAATTAATAACATAACAAGGAATTGCATAAATGTACTTACTTCATCCAAGAAACCAAGATAATTTAACATAATTACAAAAGTATCCATCCAAAATCATCCAACCATCCACAAAAGATCATTTCCAAGCATATTGCATGAGAGAGAGAGAGAGAGAAACTAGTTACCCCAAAAAGGGTGAAAATTTTAGAAATGGTACCTCCCAATGGTCAAGAAAGATGATCCTAAAAACAAAAGTGAGGGTATCCTTTTTATATGAGGCTACCCTAGAATATGTGTCCACATAACATAAAATTTTCCTAATTTAAGTGGGACAGGCCCCTCATTTAACGTTTACAAATGATAAAATGCAAGAAATAAATCATAATGAACCACATGTGTGAGATGTCAAGCCCTCTTGGAAAAGAAGGAGGCCTCCAAAGGAAACGTGGCATCAATCTAGAGCAGTATGGGAGAAAATGATGTATCTTCGTACCAAACATCATGGCATGCATCATTAGTACCCCAAGAAGTCAACAAACCCTAAATGTGTCATACCCTAGAAGGTGATTTCATCATCGAAATAGGACCAACATCCAAGATTTAGGTGTTGCGTCCATGCCCTAGGGAGATAGATCTCATTTTTGTATTTTCTTTGACTATATTTTGTTGCAATGTCTCTAATCCTGGTGCAAAATAAGTCCTAGGGTAATCTATCCAGCCCATGGGCTTCAAGCCCATTCATGTGCCATCGTGATTGAATCTGCTCCTACCAAACCCATTTGTCCATAATTCAGGGTTCTAAGGGTGTGAGAACCAATTTCTGAGGGTGGTGAGTCACTAGATGACCCACTTTCCTCTATCACACATGTAAAGGTACTGCAATAAAGGAACAATGTCCTAGATACAATCTCAAGACGTCTCTCAAAGAACCATGTCAGTGCCATCGAAAACAAAGAAAAGCATAAAACATGGTTAGCCAAGGTTCATAACAAACATTAGTCCTTAATGCATGCAAAGCAAGTTGTAAATTGATATATAATCCATGTAAGACAATTCACCTCAGTATTCCCTTCAAGCATCACACCAGCATAGGACCCCATGTGAGTTTCCAAGTTTAAGTATGGAAGGGCCTTCATCCAACCCTATTAGGTGTGTCACCTAGATAAAAAATAAAATAAACCAAGTAGAGGGATAGGTCCCAAGGGTAGCAAGAAATAAAGAAACCCTTCAAGAGTAAGTGTGATAGTGATATCATTTTAGGGATTACTTCATGGCTTATGGTGTCATTTAATCCATTTCTATGAGCTCATTTTTGGAGGGTGCACTTGCTCTTGAGTTACCTCATTCTTAGGTGCAATTTTTTTCAATCTCCCTTTATCAACCATTTTTCTTTGTCTACTTTATCATATTTGCAGGTCCCCTTTTATAAGGTTTCAAGTTATAGAATTACTATTTGGGACTAAGGTGAGCACTGAAAGGGTAGAGCTCAAGTTTGGATTGGATTTTGTTAGTCCTTTTCTATCATTCCTTTCTTTCTTTAGCATAATTTCCTTATTCTTTCATTAGCAGTTGCAATCAACCTTAGGTCCTTTATCCCCTCTTCTCATGAGAGAATGGAGCATGACCCATTACCAAATTTTAGTACATTATCAGAGGCTCTAGAATGGTAAGTGTTAAGTATTGTGGGGAACAGAACATTACCCTTTCCCCGGGTGGTGACAACATGGGACCAGAACATAGAAGTTGACCACCAAGGTGAAACAAGGTAAATAACACAATTTCCCAAGCCAATGATCAATTATCCAACATCAAACAAAGATCCTCACCCACATTCCCAATAAATTAAGCGCAACACTTTGCATGAAATAAGGAATAGAATACCTCATGGTGATGATGGCTTACCATCTCTCATATTCTGGGTTGCTTGTATGTGATGAACCTTGGTTGACCTATAGTTGTAAATGTTAATGAGGGGGGATATTAGGATGCCATCTATGGACATGTTGATAATCATCATGTTCAAGATCATGTTATCAATTGCAGGCCACGAGACATGACCTCATCTAGTTACCCCTAATCATGGGGAGGTAACAAGTCTCAACACTATTGATGCCAGTCGGTAACATTCCTAGCCATCAGGTCGGCCATGCTACTCTAGGGAACACTTTCATCCCCATACTACAGAACATACAATAGCATACCCAATATTCAACTAAGCAATGCCACCTAAATTTACTCTTTAGACTGCATGCAACTAAGACATATACATATAGCACACTCGTGGAAGCTTTATATCTAAACATAAACAAACAATTACTTTCTGTAACATACGACTTTTATATTAAAATAACAGTAATTACTGATATGCATCATTTACAAGAAATTACCCATAAGCACATAAGCAATCATAGTCACATGTATGATAAAATCGTAACATGGGCATGTAAATAACAAAAAAACATATCCATATATCATACAATTGCTACTTATCTTAGAAAGATTGTCACCAACTGGTTAAAGACCATCCAAGAACCTCCCAGCCATAGACTACACTGTTCATCACTCTCAACAGTCAATCACCCCCGAGTTGGGACTGAACTCCACCCAAGGTAAAGGGATTCCTATCCAGGCTAAGGTTCATGGACAATAGGAAAGACTTTGTCTCATGTGCTCACTCAACTAACAGCCTACAGCAACTCATTCCCCATAGGCCTTTCCCACCCAAGGAAGTGTGCCCCTTCTCTTCTCAACAATCTCTTGTCTTCCCCACTTCCCTTCCATGGCTTCAGCAACAGGTCGGACCGGAAGTCTCAAAGCGATGTAGCTGCAGTTTAGCACCTACAAAAATCAATGCTGAGCAATTCTCTCGCCCAGAGAAATGCTCACGGGCCTGACAACCCACTTCTTCAATCCCACTCCAAGCTAACCAGGTACACCAACCAAAAGGATGGGGAAACAGGCTTCGAAAAGGTGAAATGGTTGTCTCAAGGATAACAGAATGTATGAGTGAAAATGGTCATGGAGTCATTGACTGGATAACTGAATGTGTTTTTGGAATCACTGTGAACTCTTTGTCCAAAAAAAAATGATGGTCATCCTAATGGTCTCTCCCCTCCCTGTTCGTCAGGTCTCTCTCAGAAAAATCCCCTCCTAAGTTAAGTTTCCCCATGATATGAATGCATGTCCCCAACTTGACACTTGTCATATCGGAAGTTACTT
>CBVK0100543717.1:0-17385 GCA_900067695.1 Picea abies | reverse complement strand
AAATATTATCTACAGAAAGAATCAAAGAATCTTGTAACACATCACTTGTTACATTTGCTTCTTGATTTTTCTCCTGTTGTGCATCTCTTTTTTTCTTTGGAGCTCTGCAGTATTTTTCTTTGGAGCTCTCCATGTTTAACACCTTAGCTGATGTATCACATGTGTTTTTCCATCACATTGCCTCACTAAGGGTAACACCAACAACATCATCAAATTTTAAAGTGTTTGAACCAGAGAAAGAGTTACTTACAACCATGACCAATCCGTTCCAACTTTCTGGCAATGGGCACAATATTATAAAAGCCTTGACCTCATCATCAAAGTCCACTTTTACAAAACTTAGCTGATTAGTAACCATATTAAATTCATTTAAATGATCAACAACATACCCACCTTCTAACATATTCATATTAAATAATCTCTTCATTAGAAATACCTTATTGGACACTGAGGGTTTTTCATACAGTTTAGTTTAGCTAATGAATCCATCATCTCCTTCATTGTCTTTTCTTTCCAAATAATGAAAGCCACTGACATTGTTAGGATCAACCATATGATTCCTAGTTCCTTTCTGTCAAGAATCTCCCATTCTTTGTCCTTCATGGCCGTCAACTTCTTTGTTATTCCACCTAATGGTAGAAATAGATCCTTCTGATATAAATAATCTTCCATCTACATCTTTCATAACTGGTAGTTTTGGCTATTAAATTTATCGACCCTAAAATTTTCATATTCCTCCATTTCTCCTACTCGAACCAAGAACCTTCTTTTCCTACGAGTTACCTTACGCTATGATACCAATTGTTGAAAAAACAAGATCACGGAGAAATAAAATAAAAACAAATGTGGAAATAAAAAATAGAATATACACAATACAATAGAGACACAAATATACGTGGTTCACCCAGTGTGGGCTACGTCCACTAGAGAAATTGACAGGTACTTCCTTTTTATTATCCAGTAAATGAAGGGATATAACCTACAACACACCCACTCTAACTTCCTCTTCTTTCTCGCATAATATCCTCTCTCAGAATACAATATTCACAATGATACATAGCCACAAAATAAATTTCCCTCATAAAAGAGGATTGCCTTCAAGGGAAAACAAACCTAACATAACTTCTACCATTAGATATGTGACCTTTTAATGAACGGTCCAAAATTACTATGAAATTACAATATACATTTACAAGGAAATTTTTCCTTCGAGGGATTCACTCCCAGACCCCTAGCCGGGGGGATGAGCCCCTTGAACCCCACAAGGGGGGAAATCCCCCCTTGTAACCCCCTTGTGTGGAGGGGTGTACAATATTCAGAGGGTATAAACATGGATGACAATAAAGACCTATGAAACAATAATATAATCAAGCTCCACAACCAACACTCCATTCCCTCACTGCTACAAAATCTTGGTTCCTGCAGTCCCCATAAATATACCTCAAGTGGGACTTTTACTGCTCACATGTGATGTCAAAAGGGTTGGTATCTGTAGGGTTTTGTTGGAAAATTTACTCTGAACCCATGGTATTTAACCTATCCACATGTGTGCACCAATAAATGGTTCTATTGTTGGGACAGAGAATATGGAAGTGAGGGAATGAGGAAAGAGATAACTGAATGGTTGGAACAAAAGGAATAAGAATTTTCTCGAAAGGAGAATAGAAATTTGCACTTAAATAACAAGCATTGGATGCAAAGGTATGTGTATATAGACTTACATGAGGTATTGTTTGGTGATTTTCCTAATATTTTAGTAGAATGGTTGAAAATATTTATGGAGAAGACTGGTAGACATTGACTAGGTGCGCCAAATAACTGGATGCCTGAACTAGTAGGATGAGTGGAAGTGATAGATAATAGGATGTCTCATGTAGTAGAATTTTGGTTGGATAGTATCTTGGGAGGATACATAACCAAATTCACAATAGAGTGTACTCAAGCTTACAATGTTGCAGAAAGAGACTTCTTTAAAGTTCTGCGAGGAATATTCATAAGTTCGTTAACTACCTCGATCAAAATGTTGCTATGTGATAAATAAGTGATGACAATGGAGTTAGATAATTATAGAATAGGGTTTTTTTGAACATGAGTTGATCGAAGGAGAGGAAAATGAAAAGAGGAAAAGAAAATTCCAGATGCAAAATAAAGAAGAAGGGATATCAAAAGGAGAAGATGAATTTGAAATCTTGCACAGTGGGAGAAAGTACAAGAAGTTGAGAACTATAGCTAAAGAGAGAGAGCAGTGCAGTGAGTACCTGAAACATTTCATAGAAATCCATATCATAAAAGTACATCAAAAAGAGGGAGAAGATGAAGATATCCCACTCAGTCCTGTCATAGAAGAACCAATACGTATTGTCCAAGTCAAGTCTTGGTTCGAAACAACAACCTCCTTTGAGTCACCTAAATCTGAGACAACTTTCGAAGATATTTCTAGAGCACTTGTAGTCAACAAAGGAAGTCAGAGCAGCAATAACTAGAGTAGTGGTAGTGACTGGAGTAGTGGTAGAGGTACAAGTATTTAGACTCAACCAACATCACAAGGGAGGATTCCTACACCCAACAATATGGCAGTAGTAGATAATACCCTCAGATTATCGAAATTCAAAGTAATTGGATCTGAGGATCCAGAAAAAAAACTTGTTCATATGTGATACCATATGGATGGCAAAGAATTTCCACAATGATGGTGCAAGTATTGCATAGTTGGCGATAAATTTTAGAGGAGATGCACTAGTCTAGTACATGAAGCTCAAAAGAACCACAATACTAGGCCATACAAGAACCTTATTAGATATTACACAAGCATTGCTAAAACAATTTAAGAAACCTATGTCTGAGTCACAGTACATCACTGAGCTTAAGGAAATCAAACAAGTACAGAACGAGTTTGGATGGGAGTTTGATAAGAGGTTCAAAGATGTGATGGGGAGGTTAATGTTTCAAATACCTGATCAACAACACAGAGAGTGGTTCATTGTAGGATTTTTACCTCACATCCACAATCCATTAATACATAAGAAGGTTGTAGCGCAGTCTGAAGCATTGGAAATTACTATGAAACTAGAAGCATCTCCGGTTGGAGACAACAACATAATGGAATAGATACATAACTAGTTAGTGAAATTAACAATTCAAATGGCATAAATTATAAAGGAGAAATAGAAATGGGAACATATATGTGCACCAAATGCAGGATTGAAGGTCACCACAACGATGAGTGTCCAGCCTTTGCATAGTACTTAGTAGCTGAAGCACCAAACCCGTTACTAGGAGGAGGATACTATGAGGTATGCAAGAAGTGGGGACATAACCCGCACAAGTGCCAACTATTACAAAAATATCATCACACCCCAAGATGATTATTTTGTATATTTTGAAAATCCATGCGGAATGAAGACAAATATTATAATGCATTTGATATAATGAGGGAACACATGATGGATATATACAGAATTGAGGAGGAGAATGTTGCGATAGAAGGAGGACGGAAGTATAATGCTCCAAGAGGATTTAATCAAGGAAACAGAGGAGGATTTGGTAGGGGATGAGGTCGAACAAACTTTGGGTGAAGAGGATTTGGTAGGGGACGAGGTCGAACAAACTTTTGGCAAGGAGGAAGAGGCCCCATAGTATGGTATAATTGTAATCAACTAGGGCACTTAGTGTGGGATTTCCAAAATCCGTGCACAATATGTACTTATTGTTGGGCATTAGATCATGTAAAAGAGGATTGTCCACAAATTTTGGCAAGATGGAAATCCAAAGGGAACCAAAATAAAAACCTAAACATTAATAATATATCCACATAGATAAGGGACGAAGGACCCAAAATCGTATTCTTTACGCCTCGAGAAACCAAAAAAGGGAGAGATGAAAATGATGGAGGGAAATAGGTTGAGAAGTGGGTAAAGAAATCATAAGCACCTACATAAGCATTTGAACCACAAGAAGAGAAAGAGACTTATAAAAAATCAAGGAAAGAACTAGTGCGATAGGACTAGACAACATCTACAACGTCTACACCACCTAGGGTAGATATGCTTCCCATGGAGGAGGAGGTAAGAACCCAAGGATCATTCGAGAAGATAAGCACCTTATGAAATTTTTTGAAAACTTTCCTAGTGTTGGTTGAAGACGAAAATAAATTTCATACATTATTCTCAATGATCGATCATTGCACGCAAGGAAAGACAGTCCCTATTGAAAATAAATTAGTGAACCAACTATCATGCAAGAAAAGAACCAACGAAGAATTTAGGTTCAGTGCGCAGATTAGAGAATTTGACATCGACAACGTGATCTTAGACTTAGGGTCCGATGTGAACGTGATACCTAAAAATACATGGGAGATGATGGGGAAACCAAAGTGGTCACCCATCTAATTGATACTATCAAATCAGTACAAACTAGTACGAATTGGAAGGTTAACATGAATCCCAGTGAACATCGATGAAGTGCACAACATCACAGACTTCAAAGTTATCGATATTGTAGATGATATTCAACCATATCCATCATTAATGGGATTTGAATGGGCCTTTGATAATCAAGCAATTATCAACTTTAAAATGCGCGAAATAATATTTGAAGTATGAGACTTGAAAGTGATTTCATCCTTAGACCCAAAAGAAGGAAGGAGGTACATAGAACCCATACGGGGCAATGAAATAGATTACTTGTACAACATGACTACAAGGATGGATGATTATGTGAACCCTACCGCAAATGGTGCACTGAGTTGGAGAAGCATCAATTCATGTACATCAGAATCAAAAGTGGGCCTAGAAAAATGGCAACATAGGATGCATGAAGTCTCAACATGACGATGTGCACGAATGACCATGTCATTATGTTGGATTGGAATATAATTGTGAAACCCACCCAAGTATGAAGGGATGATAGATATCGCAAGATTCATCCAAAATTTTGAGACACATGTACCAAAGAAACAAAGGCTGTTAGCACTGGATGTTGCATTAAAATCCACCCCAGAAAGATGGTGGGTGATGCACAAAGGGACCTTGGAATATTGGAAATAGTGTAAATGAATAATCTAGATAAGATTTAATACCGAAGATGGAGATATGACATAGAAATATACTGGTGAAGGAAACCGAACAGAGCATATTGTGGAATGTGAAAATCAATGTCTTGCAATCCCCAAGGAGGAATGGATGCACAAGTCATTCATACACTTGATACAATACGAAAAAAATGGTATTTAGAAATAGAATTGTTTATGGACATTTACATTTCAACATAAGTCACCTTCCACATACAAATCACTTCAGGGAATCAAACACAAAATATTCAATGAAGAAGAACAAATGGAAGTAAGATCGATATGCAAGAAAGAAGAAAAAATATAAGTAATACTGATATGTAGTGCACATAATGCTTCTATGATAGTCCATAAATTACTTGAATGCTACAATGTGACAGAAGAGTATCAAGATGACGAATATCCCCATAATTTTCAAGTACAGGAAACAAAAGGAGAGTGAATGGTAGAAGTCCCATAGATGGAATCAAAATACCACGAAAAACCAATAAAGACACAACAGATCAACAATCACATAGACAGAATGACAATGGAAATTGCGTAGAGAGGGGAAACTACGCCAATAAGGGAAACCTGACACAAAAAAAGGTCAAGTAGGTGGTAGTAAAGACACCTTGCCATGCATCGGGAGAGATATCAAAGACAAAAAAGAAGGAAATGACAGTTATGGATGAATAAGGACAAGATCCATGACCGCAAAGGATAGGAAAATTCCAACAAATAAAGTTAGCCCACACGAAAAGGAGACAAAATGAGGAAAAATGTAAGAAGAAATATAATATCTACTCAAGGCAAGACGAATAGTGCAGTGAAAATAATAATAATAATAATAATAATAATAATAATAATAATAATAATTTCATCATGAGATAACATAACCAATTAAGTGGAAGGCACATCGCCACAAATGGAAACTCCATGTGAAAAGTCAACATAACTGACATATATTAAATGGCCACATACCAACCATGTACGACAAAAAAGCTAAGGACAACTGATATGGTTAATAGGAAACATACGTACTAATGGGGGTGTGGCAGAAACACTATGATGATGATTCAATATCAGTAAGGGTGTGCAAAAATATTTACACACATAGCATAATCACACTAGATCATGTCAAACGATTTGCCAATATAACAACATGTACAAGGAGTACAACAAAGAAAGATTGTGAACTAGCGTGTGAAGGCCATGAGTATGACTAGTATTTAGAATAAAGGGGGTGAATTCAATAGAGGGGCCAACAATAGTTAATATATGATAATGATCATATATTACCCACTCATATTTAAGGTGGTCACAAAAAAATGTTGCAAAGAGATATGGGATTATGAACAGTTAGGAAAGCATGCACCAAACGAGCACAATTACCAAGTGGAAGTTCATACATGGTGCAGTTGTCAGGAACAAAATATCAATGAATGGGATGATGAAGCTGGTGGATATGGAAAAAATGAACCCAAGATCTGCATACACATTACAACATAACCACAAAAGAACAAGTGCAGAGAGAAAGACAAAAGGAAGGTATGGTAGTAAGGTATAAATAAAGTAAACCTAGTGCATGCAAGAAAGCATGAAAGAATATAATGTCAATCATCGCAAGAGCCTTTGGGGCTGCACTTTTAATAAAATGATTGCAAAGGATGGTAAGGAGGTCAGGAAGTTGCGCATGACCATGGAAAGTCTCGAGGTCACAATTAACAAGGCATCCTGGATCAAGGGAACCTAGAGGATGCCAAAGAGGAGCTTTGTCCGATTGGAAGAGGGGCTTAGTAGATTGGGTAATAATATTATCTCAGATGAAGAGTGATGGAATAATAGTCTGCATAGTCTAGTGCAGAAAATACCATTAAAAAAAGAAATAGGAAAACAACGAAGGTTAGTAGTAATGACAAGTCATAAAGCTGTAGTCGGGCCATAAATTGTAACAACAATCGAAAGTTAAGACAGAGCAGCAGGATGGGCCAAGATTTTAGGATTGATTTGATAAGAGAAACTACATTAATAAAACTATATGGAATACTAATGGTGGACTGAGAACAACAATTAAGGCCATATGAGATGGACCCAATTGCACGAGAGCATAAGGAAACACATTAAGTAAAGGAAGAGTCACTATTTTTGCATGTAAGCAAGATCAGATAGAGAATCGAACCAGAGAGATGAGGTGAAAATAGCTTAGATAACTAGAGTCGAATGATAGGTGACCATGAGGAGGGGCCACACAAATCTCATAACCAATCACAGATAAGAAATGACACCACCGAAATTGGGAGGGTCATCAAAAGCAACAAGTAAATAAGCAAAGAAACCAATGGAAATACTAGAAGTTGAAGAAGTGGTTGGAGCCCCGATTCCATCACTACAAGAAAAATTTCACAGAGATTACTTAACACCACAAATGATTGATGCACCATAGGTCAAACTTCAAGCGCTCTTCCGATCTCACCACACAAATCTCATAACCAATCACAGATAAGAAATGACACCACCGAAATTGGGAGGGTCATCAAAAGCAACAAGTAAATAAGCAAAGAAACCAATGGAAATACTAGAAGTTGAAGAAGTGGTTGGAGCCCCGATTCCATCACTACAAGAAAAATTTCACAGAGATTACTTAACACCACAAATGATTGATGCACCATAGGTCAAACTTCAAGGCAATGCAAAGTATCCACTACCAAAGGCACCAATCCCGAATGACGTGAGTAGGGATGAAGAGTTAATGGGGAAAATCACAAACCTAAAGTATATGGATCATTAAATTACAGATACACATAAGTTCCTAGAGTTGGTAATAGACCAGTACCTATGCACTACAACGGTCCAAGAAATAGGAGTAATTGTGCTCGAGCCACAAGAATGGGCAACGGGGCTCGATAGGGTAGGAATAATGAACATGCTAGACATCTGCCATTTCGGGCGAAGTACATAAATCAATGCATTTGTGAAAATACTACTTAGTTTTATTCATGACGATAAACTCTAGATCGAGAACGCAATATAAATTACCACCACGTTGATTTCAAAAACTATAGGACTATCCCAAACAGATGAAGATCCATGTGCATTTTTCACCAAGGTGGGAGAATGAGCACTGTCAAAGGAAACAAAAGAAAAATTCAGCACCATACAGGGAAATATGGGAATGGATGTCCAACACATCAATAATAAAAATATACAATTTTCAACTTAGGTACTGGCATGCAAGCTACTGCAAAAATGTCACAAAGACGAAGTACTGCCACAATAATTGTCGTCCTAGAAGAATGTGTAGAAGGAATCCAAATGAACTGGGATACTTTTCTCAAGAGTCGGTTTCTACAAGACCACATAGAGGCTTAGGAAAAGGGAAATAAGTTCCATTATGTGTGGTTGTTAATACTAGTCACACTAGTTATATGGAAAGAACCAACATATTGCCAGTCCATGCGCACATTAGGAAATCACACCTTAGCTTGCAGGTATACCAACTTATGGCACACAACATTGAAGAAGAAATCAATCGAGACAAGAACAATCTTCTTTACATACTTAGAATCTATCACATGGATAGTGACACACACACTGCACATTCCACCAGAAATAGTAGAAACATACAAATGCCTCGCACAGTTTATAACTGACATGCACCACATGTATTTACAAAATGCGAAGGAACCAAAACAATAGTGGATGCAAATGAGCTATAGGGTGATAGAAGCAGAAGTGGGACTCAAACTTACAGATTGGGACAAGAATATGAACAAGGGTTCCCATGGCCCTGGGGAGGGGTGAACGAACAGAGCAAATAGGGAAGACCCATTGGACAAGGAGGAGGAACGAGACAACAACTCCAAAGAGATATGGGATACAAAAAGAAAATATCAACCAATAGGAAGAGGGGTTATGCGTGACAAGTCAACATCCCCCCATCAAAGAATGAAAATAAAGGACACGAGAGAAACACAATAAGGAAGAGTTCACAATAAAACTAAGGCACAAAGATGACCACCTCCTTTCTACATATTGACCGAAGGTGACATGGAAAGAATTGGCTAACAAATGGATGATACTGCAAAAGAAATTTGCGAGAAATCAACTAAGAAGAAAGAAGCACACCACAAGGAGATTTAGGATCTGCTGGTAGCACTTCGACAAATGATGGACACTATGAGTAGTAAGATGAAACAAAGGGTAGAGGAATATGTAGTCAAGGAATGGACCAAGAAATGGGAATTCATACCAGAACAACTAGGGGTTATCTAGAAGATCCTGGCATTAGTGCAATTAACACTAATGCAAGGAATAGGCGCAGGACAAACAGGTCCAACAAAAGTAACAAAGACTACAGAATTGGTTCAAGTGATATCATTGGGTAGATTCATCAAAGTGCCAGTAGGGATAGTCAAGATACCCAACCCCGAAAGCCAAGAACAACTACATGTACTAACTTACATGGAATTAGTCATATCCCAGATGAGTACCGAAGTATTAAAAAACTTACATACATGGGTTACACTGGAATTACGCCTTCGTGTGGACATTGCATAAACAAAAATAGTAAAGGTGTAAGAAGAGAAAGAAAAACTACAAAGACAATACAACACTACGCTACAGGAAAAGTGAGCAGTAGAGAATCAAGTAGAACTTGTAGACAAGGAGAAACAAAAATCAAAAAATGAGGAAGAACAATATAAGAAGGAGAATCTTGAAGCAGAAGAGAAGGCCAAGAAATCCTAGTAGGAAAAGAACACAACAGAGGAAAAGGTCGAAGAAAAAAGGAAGGAAAAGGAGGAAGTTGAGTAATTGGGTCAAAAAGTTCAAGTTGTGGTACATCAATTATATAAATAAGTACCAAAAGTATCAATGGTGGTAGAACACACAATTTAAAAACAAGTAGGGAAGATCAACAAGGATGTCTAGGTCCTTCGCAATAAGATTACAAAACTAGAAGTGAATGTCACACCAGGGACACCACCGAAAGAAAGAGAGAAGAGGGAAAGGACTATGAAAATAGAGGTGGCGAAGATTAAAACTTTAGAACAAGAGTGTACAAAGATATGTGAAGAAGGCACATGCATATGGACAAAGATGATTAACACCCCGTATCTGCAAGCATTGGATGAGTAAATCAGGGTTGCACAGGAACAAATGAGTCAAGCCATGGAGCATGCAAATACACTCCCACCAACCAAAATAATGAAAACACTTCTGGTGAACATGAAGCTACATCTGGTAGTGGAACAACTGAAGGAAGAACATCGAAAGGTTACACAGGAGTTGTGATCATGACCGGACGAGGAACTTGTTGTACTAGAGGAACTAGCTATCATGCAAACCAGAAAAATACTAGAAACACAAGACACTGAGGCCAAACTAGATAACTTGATGACACATACAATGGAAGAAATTGCGAACAAGGTGGTCGAAGTCAAAAAAATAGTACAGGTAGCAAAGGAAATCCATCGAAAATTCATTGAGTCATGGAAGAGCACAACACAATAGGTCTAAGTGGCTCAAGATGAGCCACATATGAGTGTTGGGGGCTTGTTGGGTAGGCAAGTCAAATAGAGAATAAAGAGAAGAACTAACGCGCAGAGGAAAGGTGCAGGATCAAGAAGATCAAGAAGGAAGAGAGAATAAAGAGAACAAGAGGGGATATAGGATGGAACAACATCCCATAAAATATAGGAAAACCAATGGAGTATGAGTTGTATCTAGCTCAGAATGAGTTGTCACCAATTGAGTAGGAGTGGAAGAAAACTCATTTTGAGTTGGAAAGAAAAACTAAGGTAAAAGGGAATAAATAGAAAAATTGGAGAGATGTTGAGATGCAAGAGAAATTCTGAAGAGAATTCAGAGAGAGTAGAGGAGAAGTTCATAGGTTGAAGCAACAACTGTGACAATGGAAAGACAAGATTAATTGTTGTGAATGTAGGATATTCTGTGAAAATAATCCATGAATGTAACCAATGGAAGATATATTGAACATTGGTTGTAGTGTAGAGTGCACCAGAATATATTAAATATAATAAAGAATAAAATATTTGTGGACATAGCCTAGGAGGGGGTGAACCAAGGTAATCGTGTGTCGAGTTATGCTCTAAAATGATTATTCATGTTTATAATATGTTAATTCATGTTTGTGTGATGTTGATATCTATTGTTCCTATGATGAATGTTTATCTTTAATGATAATGTTGAAATATTATTTCCCAATAACGTTAAATGTATGTTTAACTGTTAATTGATAATAATTTAACCTGAAACACATAAGAATCAAGTAATGAGGAAAGATTAACTAGAATACAGTGCATGAAAGGGTCTATTGCATATGACAGAGTAGGTATTCCTTTCTTCCCTCACCACTGTAGAATATTGGTTCCTGCAATCCCCATAAAGATACCTCAGGTGGGACTTCGCATGCTAACAGGTGATGCCGAAAGGGATGGTATATGTAGGGTATTTTTGGAAAAATTACTATAAACCCATAGTAATTAACCTATCTGCATTCACGTGCAAAAATGATGATTGAATTTGTCTCCTTGGTCTTTCAGGTCTTACGTTTCCCTCACTAAGGGAAAATCGTTACAATTGATCAACTTGAGTTCTGTACCCCAAACCTTGGATCCAATGTGGGGTCTACTGTACCCTTTGTTAGTAATTCCACACAGTCTTATTTACACATTGGTGTGGAAATGTTTAAATATACTTCCTTGATGGGAATATTTCCCCTTCCCCCACCAACTACCACTGCACACATAGATCCTATCAATATGATTCTTCAGTTACCAATGGATTTCTTGGGTCTATTGATCCTTGGGTGGTACCTTGTTCCGAGGATGTTGAATAATTTGGAGAAACCATTCTACTCATTGTGGTTGATATTATCAATCCAACGATCCTATGAGCACCAAATGATACTAGTCAACACCTCCATCCTCATATGGAGTGTGACCAACCTACTTTCCCTGAATGGGTTGTTGACTCTCTAAGTTCACATGACTTCCTTGATTTTGAGTTTCTTTCAGTAGAGGCCATATTGGATGTCATGGATTCCATAGAAAATTTGAAGTAATATGAGCATCATCTAGAATCCATACTCCCTTGTTTGGAATTGATGAGAGTTGACATGATGGGTCTTTATCTGAGATTGGGGGAATTTGTTGGGACACCTAGTGAAACCCCTAGTATTGACCCTTTTCCACCTCGTTTATCTTTCTTATAACTTACCACCAAATTATATACTTCCCCTTCCATCGAAGATTCATGTTTCATACCCCCTTTACATATTGATGGAGCGCATCAAGGAGGTTCCCTAGCTCATGATACTACTCATAATGAGTATCTTCATATGCATAAATTCAATCCTAGGTGGCATGGTCCTAGCATGGTGAGCCATATGATGTTGATATTGGTTCATGATTTCATTAATGATGAAAAGGATCCTTGGCCTGAGCCTAGAAATGGGCTCTAATTTTCATAAACCATCTGAAGGTGTAGTGCCTTTTACATAGTTGTGTGGTGTGAGTGTTTTTATCATATCCTAAAAATCCAAAAATATTTTCTTTTTGAGATTTCACTATGTGTTTTGACACTCAAATATAGTTTACATGTGTTTACAGGATTATGGGGAATTTTTTATGAATATGGAGAGTTCCACTGAGCTTTAGGTATGTATTTCAAAAATGGCATATAGGGATAGGTTTTTTCCCTACACTTTCCATTTTTCATTATTAACTGTCGACGCTGCCATCCATATGGATTAGGTTCGAACCCACTTGGTTACGACACTAGAAACTCCTTTTTCATGTTGTAACTAGTTAAGTAGCACCTACCTATCATGGGCACCCTAGTTATCACCCCAAATTCCATTTGGTTACCATGCTACATTTTATCGTAGGCCCAGGAGCCCTCCTTTAGCCCCATCATGACTTGAATATTGAGCCTCATTTTCCTCTCTTCATATTTATTCTAGCAACATCTCGTGGGGTTTACCAAAATATTTTTATGTTTATTAATGGTATCCTATGCATATGTTGCTCGTTTCATTCCTCCCATCGCTATGTTATTGTTTTCCCATATTTCGCTTACTGCTATGCAATATCCTTGACCATCCACTTGCTGCATTATTTGTCCTCTGTTTTGCATCCACCTACCAAGGGAGAGAGAAACTGCTAAGAGTGGACCTCCCTCACTAGTACCATTTGCATCCCTCATTTCTTTGGTTGGTTCAATGAGCCTGGAACATAGGAACATGTTGTTAAGCCACTCATTCTCTCTCATCGTGTCTCCTTTAATCTCTTTTCAAATTCTCTAAAAATGAAAATATTGATGAGTGAGCTTGTATTCTTTCACACTCATTAAATGGTTTGAAAGGACGTTTATTCGTTATAATTTTTACCATTTTTCGGACCAGATGGACTAATTATGAAAAAGGAATACTCTAGTCCACCTGGGCTAGAAGAGTTCTCCCTTGTATTTGTTTTTACTTTCTCTGGCTTGAGAGACTAAATTTATGAAAAAAAACATCAAGATTACTTGGGTAACTCTTTCATGCTCGTTAAACCATGAAGGAGACCGAGGATACTTGTGTCATTATTTTGTGCTCATTAAACCATGAAGGAGATGAAAACAAAGAAAAAAGAGCGAGGCTTTTTCACCATTGGTCTATTCTTAAAATGACAATGTTAATCGAGTCACTCTTAAACATGCCACCTGTTTGAGTCCTTATCATGAAGTTGGGTTTTATATTTCCTAGGATCCATCCCAATAATATGAATCAGAGATACTCCTTTGGTTGGTTACTCTTTCAATCATCATGGAGAGTGCTTCAATGTCTTCTGCATTGTTGCACTATATTCGTCCAGATCTTGTGTCTTGATGCCAAGTCACCATTTTGTCATGCTATATTTTCAAGGGAAGTTTAAGCTTGAGTTGGCCATCTATTTTTTTTTTAACTTTCCAAGTCACATATCCCTATGTCAGTTGTATTTTGTGATACTTTCACTTCAAAACATCTCTCGGTGTATGTTTCATTTTGATTGATGGGGGATACATCAAGGACCTCCTTCGACAAATTTATTTCTATCAACTTCAACACATTATCTAGGATAGGGATCTAGAAATGAGCCAGTACCTTGGATCTTGCAGTCATTAGAGGAAAAAATCCTCATGATCGACAATGGATTTTCCTCATTGACTCCTGATTGATTGAATATACAAGTGTTTGACATCAAATCCTCTATTCACACTCACTATATTTTACTAGGTACCTTGGGATCCATAATCATCATTAGTGGATCCCTTGCATCCGTTAATGGTTTACATCAATGACCGATAATTAGGTGGTTTCTACCATGCTCGACATCAAATCCTCTATTTTAATTTTGTATATTTGTACCATCATCATTTGGGATGAATAACTTGGGTTTGGGGACACATCTCTCCTTTACAACATCCCTCTCAAGTTGCATTGGAGTATCTCGCTTGTATATGAAGACTTCAGGCGCACTCTCCTTAGTTGTCATTGTCTTCCTGACACCTGTATGTTGTCTCATAGATCCACATTGTATTTGTTGGTGGATATGATTGAGTTCATGACATAGATTCACATTGTATTGTCTCATGGCTATGGTATTATTTATGACATGGATCCACTATGTGTTCTTTTTTGGCCATGGTCTAGCCTTTCATCTTATGGATCCGAAGTGTATTGTTTGGTGTCCATGCTCATTATGGGTATGAGTATGTCTACCTAAGGGATTGGTCTATATATATCCCCATCCTTGATGTTTTATTTCAATACTTCTTTGGTATTCAAACCTCCTTTTCTCTCTCCTTATGCTACCTCATATGCATAATATTGTAATTTATTTAGGCCATCCAATCCTCTCCTAACCTCACACATTAGGGAGCATCTATTACAGACTTAATTTCCAACCTATAGGATAGAGAGGATTAGGGCCCTAATGCATATTTTTTATAGGGTTTCACACATTTTGGAGTGTTTTTTACGTATTTTTAGGCATCCTCACGGGACACCTAGCAGACAAAAAGTGAGGCACTCGCTTGACACTAGTTATGCAACCCACGAGCCACTATCACGTTTCTAGAATTGGGGAGTTATGAGTCGAGAGGCGAGACATGATTTGGATATTAGTGGCTAGGACCTAGGAACTCACATCATTCGAGTTTCTAGTGGCCTCCAAAATATCTATAAGTCTCTCCCAGGCATCCTCCAAGAGCTATATAACAAAGGAAAGCCTTGGGCAAGAGGAGGAAGAATTCAATAGCAAGGTTATGGTTCTAAATTACAGATTTATTCAGCCATACTTCATTGGAGCCTAGCATGACCAAGGAGTTGTAAATAAGAAAGGAGAAAGGATATTGAAGGAGCCTACATCAAAACTTAAGGTATGCAATCTTGATGTAAGTTTATGTTTGCAATCAATACATCATTTGATTTTCCCTTGAATATTTGTCATTGATATATAAATGTTCAGATCTGATTTAATAGATTATAGATCAGATTAGATTCAAGTTAGATCTAGGATCCTAACATTGGAAAGAAAGTAGAGCGGTGTTGTATTGTATTTGGTGTACAGGAAGCACGTTGTGGAGAATGGAGCTGGAACTTCAGGACTAGAACAACTAGGAGACACTAAGGACAACCTTCACGAAAAGGTAAGCCATCTATGTAACTATTTTGTATGTGATTCTATTACTTGTCTATAAGAAACCAATAAGAAGTCTACCCCATCCTGTCTAGGATATATAGGATCATCCTAGAGAGATATGATTGATCTAGTCAGTGAGATCCTTGTGAGAATAAATAAATGGTTAAAATACAACACGTCATCTCACTGACCTCTCAAAATTAGAGGATGTTGACATACTTGTTTATGACTTCAACTTGAAAAAGAGAGGAATTCCTCTCTCCAGGACAACATAGATTATCAATAGGTTGATGCCACAAGAAATAACTGCAAGATGGGAGTCTGTTGAACCTAGTCATAGATCTAAAAGTATTTTGACATATGAAATGTTGGGCATGCATGTAGACTCATATGGTGTATTCATCGACAATAGGGAAGAGTATGGATCATCTACATCTTCATACAATCATTCATCTGAAGATAATGTAGACTATGATGGTATTTCATAATCCATGAGTCAATCTAAATAAGTGTATGCAACATTTTATGTATTTTTTTATCCATATGATGTTTGTATGGTAACTAGAAACGAGCATTTAACTTACATATGATCTTAAATGAAGTTATGAATCACTTCTATGTTTTATGAATTATATGTTTTGATTATGGGGAATACAATAAAATTTCTTAGTTCAAATGTTTTGAATATGGACAATGTAACAATACTTTTAAGAAATAATATATGTTTCATTCAATGTAATTTGTATTTACTTTTTTTTTATTCAAAGTAAAAATATATTTGGAAGCAATGTTGAATTTTTAAAGTATAGGGTGATATTTTCATGGAATTATGTATTATCGTGTAATTGGAGTCATAAAATGAGATTTAGAAAGTAAACATTTAAGGGTTGATTTTGTGATTTTGTTTACAACAATGATGATTTCTTTTACCAATTTAAAAAGATGTGTAATTTTAATATCCCAATTTTAGCATGCATGCTATTGGTAGCAGTACTTTCCAATTTGATGATTGATTTTGAGGTTATGGTTTTAATGGTACCAAATGTTAAGAATAAGATTTCAAACGATCTGTAATTTTAATGTTTAGAAAAAATATTTTTCTTTAGGTAATATCACATTTTTATTTAGGTGTTGATTTTAAGGTTTTTTTGAGAATCTTTATAAGTTTTGAAGGCCATAATTGAAAAATGTTATAATTTTGAACTAGTTAGAAAAAAATGGTGCTGCTAGTAGCACAAGTTTTTGATGTGGGGGTTGATTTTCATGCTTTTTATGCAAAAAAATGGGTTTTAAGGGCTAGAGTTCTTGTTTTGAGGTCATAGTTCCCATTAAGTTGGTAACTTTGTTAAAAGTGGTGTTACATGTAGAATGATTTTGTGTTTTAGGAGTTGAAAACATAACTTGTTTAAAACCATATCCTTAATTGTATATACTATTACAACCAAAATCTTAAAATCAACTCTCCAATTGAAAACATGTGTTAGTAGTAGAACCTTTATTTTGGAAAACTTAAAATTGCAACAAGCCATCACGTAAGAAATGAATACTACCAAAAATAAAATATCCCTACCTATGTTGGCTCCAACCTCAGCCTACCCTTAATTCTGTTTTTCAAAACCACAAAAAAAATACAAAAAAACTTATTTAAAA
>CBVK0100543716.1:0-17385 GCA_900067695.1 Picea abies | reverse complement strand
AGCAATTATAGTGACCAACAGATCTATAGTGTATTTGATTGGTAGCCATGATTTTATTCCATCCCGAGCATGGGTATGCCCGCCTCGGAGAGACAAAATGTTATTTTGCAGATGGCATCTTCTGAATACTATTCCCTGGGCTCACTCATTTAGCACGATGATAAAGATTGGTAAATTATTTTGGCCATCAGATGCTCTCCTGACCTCACACTTTATAGGGCATCTGTTATAATCCTAATTTTCACCCAGCCTGCATACTTGGCCTCAAGCCCTACTATTTTCCAATTTCTTAAGCTGAGCTCTTCTAAAAAGCCCTATTTTTTTATCCACACACGCCCTGGCCTTCTACAACCCATGTATTCACACATCAATATGCATGCAGGCCTTCTACAACCTGTGTGTACTGACAAAAGCATGAAGAATGGAAAGTTGCAAACAGGAAATAGAGTTTTGAGAAATTGCTAAAACTGTTTGACTGACTATGGCCAATCATTCAACCAGATAACTACCTATAAAAGAAGGGGTAGGGGTCCCATTTAGAAAAAAAGAAAAAAACATAGGAACTCTACCCAAATTTATCCCCCCTTTGCCCCAATTTCCTGCAATTGTATTGTGAGTTTGAGTAGTTGGTGCATTGTGAAGAGGATCCCAGGACCAGGTTCGAGGAGCAGTGTTAGCCACATATTGTAAGTTTACTCTTTTGAAGATTAATACAAAAAGGAATACTTTTTTTGTCCCACCACATCATCTGTTCAAATTGTGTATTTACTTTATGATATTGTCACATCTAACCCAACAATTAGTATATGAAATGCATGTTTGCAGCTCTCTGTTTGTCCATGTGTGAATGCAGGTCAACTTTGGGAGGAGGCTTGCAGTCAAGGAGCAAGTGAACGAGAAGGGATCTACATAAAACAAAGGATTTAAGGTAGAGTTACCTAATCTTGTTTGCACCTTTGTATTGCATGAATGTGGGGTTTTCTATTGGGAGAATATGAAAAAGTAGAGGCCTTTAAATGGTCATTTTCTGCATGCATGATTAGAGCCCTTAAACGTTAAGTCCGTAAGCGGTATTTCCCACTCAAATCAAATAGGATGAGGAGGGGTTATGGTTTGAGGTAGAGGTCATATCATTTGTTATAAATATGAACAGTTAGGCCACTTGGCAAGCGACTTTCAGAACCCTTGTACTACTCGCAGTTACTGCAATTCATTTGAACATGTCATAGAAGAGTGTCTTGCACTGTTGGCCAAACTTCAGGAGAGACGAGTAGGAAACCAAAAAGTACAATTGATCATAGCAGAACCTCACGAAGAAGATCCCAGAGTCGTTGTTATGACTAGACGAGGTGCTTCTATAGGAGAAGATAGGGTGACTCCAGGGAAGATTACAAAAGAATCAGGAGTTAGAAAAGATATGAAGAAGACACAAGAGTTTGATCCAAAAAGAGAGAAGTAGACATTTGAAGAGGCAAGAAAAGAGTTTAGAAGAGATCAGGCTTCTTCATCAAAGGCACAATCAAAAGTGAGAGAATGTGGAATGCCCCAAGCCTTTGATCAATTTGCTTCACCTGAAGAAGAAAAAGAGGTAAGCATACTCATATAATTCTTATGCACTTGCATTAATTTGGTAAAGGATGTGAGTGTTGTACAAGAGATACATAATTTGATCATACAATATGAGATAGGAAGGATAGATCCTCTACTGAATAAATAAGTACATCAACTATCCAAAAAGAGAAGAACAAATAAGTAACTACACCTTAATGCTCAAATTGGAGATTATGATATAGATTTTGTGGTCCTCGACTTAGGGTTGGAGGTCAATGTTACGATGAAGCAGACTTGGGAACTGATGGGAAAACCTAAGTTGATTTATTCCCCTATGAGGCTTAGTATGGCCAATCAACAGGTTGTGAACCCCTTCGAAATACTGGAACATGTCCCAATGGACATCGATGGGGTCAGAACATTTGTGGACTTCGAGGTGATTGAGATAGTCGATGATAGTTGTCCTTATCCCGCGCTGTTAGGAATTGATTGGGATTTCAACAATTCTACTGTTGTCCACTTGAATAAAATAAGAATTACATTTGAAGGTGATGTCTTTAGGGTCATCGCACCTTTGGATCCTGATGAAGGTCCTAGATACACAGAGCCCATTAGAGAAGAAGACTGTGCATATGAGTTGGAGAATATATACAAACTAACAGTAAGAAAATAGAATTACATTAATCCTACATCAGATGGGAATTTAAGCTGGAAAAGTGACAACGCATGTTCATCAGACTCAAAAGAAGCACTAGAGAACTAGCAGAAAAACCTGTATGAAGTATCTACATGGAGATGTGGTAGACTGACTAGAGAAGTTCGTTGGATCGGCACAACAGTAAGTAATTTACCCACATTTGATGGTTTGAATCGCTTAGAAAATTTCTTATTGGAATTTGAAGAAAATGTACCAATACAATAGAGACCATTGATACTGGACAAGGCTTTGAAAGCTACTCCATCCAGATGGTGGGGGACACATAAATAAAACATTGCAGACTGGGTACAATGTTTCACTCTGATGACAACGTGCTTTTTGGAACAGGTAGAAAGATGAGAAGTTAGGTACATAGGTCAAAGATGTATGAAATACCACATGCGATATTGTGAGGAGGCCTGGAGCAACATTCCTTAAGAGAAGTGGGTGCATAAATTCATAAATACTCTAGACACAACTCCTATCAACTGGTACCTTGAAGAAAAACTATGCCTCACCATTGCAGATTGGCAAAGTATGACCCAAAAGTTTGTAGCTACTTTTTTATTTGAAAGTCTGCAACCTCTGGTAGATCAAGCCTTATAGGTTGTCAAAGAGAAAGCCTTTGAGGAGGCACCTAGCCTCCCTGTGGAGAAAGAAGAGGATGAATGGACTGCACCTCTTCAAAAAATGCAAGGATGTTACAATATCAATGCTGATGAAGACGATGATCCCAGAAATGTGAACATCGTAGAAACAGAAAGATAGAGAGACATAAAAGGACCAGGAGTCGAACTACCTTTTATTGGATAGCCAATCAAAATCAAGAAAGTTAATATTGGAATAGGGTAAGCACCTAAGCTTGATAATGTTGGATATTACTGGGATGATGACACAATTGATAAGATCACATAGTTACTGCATGAATATCAGGACTTGTTTCCAACCAAGTTCACTGATATGAAGGGCATGAAAGGGACCATGGGAGAGATGAATATCCCCTTGAAACCAAATGCAAGGCCAGTTAAGAAAAGACCCTACAGATTGAATTCTAAATATAAGGAGAAAGTGAAGATTGAATTAGACCGGATGTTGGAAGAAGGAATCATAGAACCTATTGAAGAATAAAAATGGATTATCCCTATGGTGGTTCAGGATAAGAAAACAGGAGAGATCAGAATTTGTGTAGATCTCAGGAAACTGAATGATGCATGTCTACATGATCCATTCCCTACACCATTTACTGACGAAGTGTTAGATAACATGGGAGGAAAGGAAGCCTACTCCTTCACCAATGGATTTTTAGGATACCATTAGATCAGGATTGCCAAGGAAGATCGCCATAAGACCACATTTGCAAGAAAAAGGGGATCCTACCAATACACAGTTATGCTTTTTGGATTGAAGAATGCTCTAGCCATATTTTCAAGGGTGGTGGTCAAAGAATTCAAGGAGTTTTTACATAAATTTTAGAAGCCTATATTGATGATTGGATTGTTTCATCTTATTGAAAAATCATATTGAATGCTGAAGAATCATTTTGGATAAGTACAGGCAATGCCATATTTCCCTGAACCTGAAGAAGTGCATCTTCTTCTCACCCATTGGAGTGTTGTTGGGCCATATTGTGTGTAAGCAGGGATTGTTGGTAGATCCATCTAAGATTGTCATTATTGTCATTTTACCCCCTCCTACTTCAGTCAAATAGTTGTGTACTGCACTGGGACATACTGGATACTACAGGAATTTCATTAAGGGCTATGAACAGATTACAACATCCATGAAGAAGTTGTTGAAGAAATATTGTCAATTTCATTGAACAGAATAATGTTAGCAGAGCTTCGACACACTGAAACAGAAAATGGTTACTACGCCTATTCTGGTTTTTCTAGATTGGAGTAAGGAATTTCAAGTGCATGTAGATGCATATTTTATTGCATTAGGAGCAATATTAGCACAACCTGGAGCAGGAGATAAATTACACTACCACTGAATCTCTCTATAGCGGAGATAAATTACACTACCACTGAATCTCTCTATAGCCGAGATAAATTACACTACCACTGAAAGAGAAGGATTAGCCATGGTTTATGTGCTACAAAAAAGTTTCCACTACTTATTGGGAGGACACTTTAAGATGTTCATTGATCACTCTGCATTGAAATACCTAGTCAACAAGACAGTGTTGGGGGAAAGGATATGCATATGGCTTCTGTTATTTCAGGAATATGATTTTGAAATTGTGGTAAAGCTAGGAAGGATGAACAAGGGACTTGACCACTTATCTAGGTTGGAACATGGAGAGGAACCTACTAGTTTGGAAGATACACTGTCGGATGCACAGTTGTTGGACATCAGGAATATCAATGATCACTTCACTGAGATAGTTCATTTCCTATCAAAAGGAATGGCACCTTCCAAATACATAGGCAATCAAAAGAAACAACTAGTAGTTCATGTTGCAGAATTTTCACTTATAGCTAGACAACTATATAAGATGGGACCTGATGAGATCCTGAGGAGATGTGTTATGGAAGCAGAAAGACCTTTGATTCTGGAAGAATCACATGAAGGCATCACAGGAGGACACTACACAGGAAAAGCAACATCGCAAAAGGTTCTTAGAGCTAGCCTCTGGTGGCCCACTTTACACAAGGATGCTAAGGATGACCACAGAGCCTGCGATGTATGCCAAAGAGTTGGGAAACCTTCCAGAAGAGATGAAATTTCATTAGCAACCCATCTTACCTTACAAGCATTTGATAAATGGTCCATTGACTTCTTTGGACTTATAAACCCACCAAGAAAGTGCACAAGAGCAAGGTACATAATCACTGCGACAGAGTATTTCATTAGATGGGCCGAGGCAAGAGAAGTTAAGGACTGCAGTGCAACTACAACTACGTGCTTCATATTTGATGACATCATAACCATGTTTGGATGCCCGAAGACCCTAATGAGTGATCAAGGTACACATTTTATTAATAATACTATTGAAGCCTTGACTCAGGAATTTGAATTTCATCACCAAAAGAGAACCCCTTACCACCCGCAGGTGAATGGGACAATTGAAACATTCAATAATATCTTGGAGACAACGTTGATGAAGATTTGAAGTGTGAATAGAGATGATTGGGATTTGAGAGTATCGACAGTGTTATGGGCCTATAGAACTACTTGCAAGAAGCTGACAATGAAGACCCCATTTAAGTTGGTTTATGGTTTAGAAATTGTGGTGCTCATGGAATACTTAGTTCCTATCTCAATAATTGTAGCATTTACAGATATGGATGACATTGGCACTGTTCAAAAGAGGCTCGTTCAGTTGCTCGAACTAGAATAAGACAGATTTATTGCAGGATTTCACCAGCAGGTTTAGAAGGAACGAGAAAAGGCCTACCATGACAGGCATATCAAGAAGAAAGCATTTAAGCAAGGATATCTGGTATTCGTATATGATAGCAAGTTCATGAAGCATCCAGGGAAGTTCAGAACACATTGGCTGGGGCCATATGAGGTTTCCTATGTTACAAAAGGAGGAGTTGCATAGCTAAAGACTTTTAATGGGGAATGGAAGGAAGGATTGGTGAATGGGAGCCGGTTGAAATGGTACTATGACAACCAGATGCCTCGCAGATCTTGGTAAAAACAAAAGGAGAAGGTTCTAGGTACACGGTGTAGTTGAGACTGGGTACCAGACACAAGAAAGATAGTCTGCATACAGTGGGGAGGAATAGGATAGAAACCAAAGACTACGCTGCGTAGTCTGAAGTCAAGGTACAATCAAAGATTCAGATCATAGTGCCTCAGAATGAGTCACATGTGAGTGTTGGGGGCTTGTTGGCCCTTGGTTATGGAAAGAAGTGAATATTAAGGGAGAAAAGATGGAATGTGAACTATGTGGAAGACTTGATGACTAAGATCAAGTCAAAGTGGTTAAAGAAGAAGAAAAGATGGAACGAATTTCGAGAGAGAAAGTCGTTGAACTAGGAGATCAAGGAACGGATATCAGCAAGGAATTAGGATCGTGGACAACTCAACAAACAGAAAAATCCACTAGGATATGCTTTAGATAACCTCATGGGAAGGAAGGAAAGATAGGATGGCGAAGCCCTGAAAACACGGGTCAAGTTGACCTAGGGTTTCATACACCTAGGGTTTTGATATCTAGGGTTTTGACACCTAGGCTTCAACCTAAGGTTGTCGATGAGCTATTGTAATGTATAAATAAAGGTCAAGAGGACCTGGTATGGGCTAGAGAGAGAGAGACCGAAGATATTATGTGAAATGAGTGATTTTTGTTATTGCTGAGAGGGAAGTATTGTGTGGTGAGAGAAGTTTGTGTCATAAGATCTTTAGCTGGGTGTGAAGATCAACCTTGCATCTAGATGTGTGGAGAGGGGAGATAGAGAGAAGAGAGAAAGAGAGAAGATCTGCAAGCTAAAAGTGCATATAGAACTGTATGCTTTCATTTAATATATTATAAAGCACAGTTCTGTGGACGTAGCCCTAGGGACAGGGTGAACCACGTATATCATGTTGTTTTGTATGATTGATGTTGTGTTTTTCTGATCTATGATATACTGTCAATGCAATATTGTGTTATATCTGAGATATAGTTCACGCAGTAGGCTTAAGAAAGGTAAAGAATCACTATTTTGTGTGAGAGTGTTTCCCTGGATCCACTTTGCATTTCCTCTAGTTGTAGACACATGTGTCCTGCAAGCCCCTATAGCTACTTTGGGTGATATTGCATCTACTTTGCAGGTGTTGCTGAAACGGCCAGTAGTTAGGGCTTGTTGGTGTGCTATTAGAAATGAACCTTGGGTCTGCCCCTATGCCAACAATGCCTTTATTTTTCTTGAGAATCCAATCAATATGCCTTTATCAACTCGAGAATCAAATTTTCCAACTCTGTCATCTTCTCTTTTTATGGAGCATGTGCTTCCAAATACTCTAAAATGTTTGAGATTTGGTGGTCTTCCCTTCCATAACTCATATGGAGTTTTGTCAGTGTTATTTATGAGCATTCCTCTACTCAATATATGAACGGTTGTGTGCACTTCTTGTACCCAAAAGATGTTACCCAACTTGAAATACTTCAACATGGTTTTGGCCATCTCTAATACAGTTATGTTCTTCCTTTCAACAACTCGATTTTGCTAAGGTGTCCTACCTGATGAAAACTACCTTTTTATTCCATGCTCTTCATAGAATTCCACGAATTCTTTTGATATGAATTCACCTCCATTGTCTGATATTAAGAGCTCAATTATAGAATCCATATCATTTTCAACCATCTCCTTGAATACTTTGAAATTTTTGAATTCCTTTGATTTCCTTTTGAGAAAAGATACGACATTCATCCTTGTATAGTCATCAGTAAGTAACATGAAGTATTTTTCTCCATTCAGTCATTTTGTTCTCATTGATACACATAGATCAATGTGTAATATTTCTAATGGCTTTGTTCTAGAGTATTCCTTTGATTTGAATTTTGTTCTTGTATGTTTTCCATGTAGACAATGCTTTCACATAGTACTAGTTGGTTTTGAGATTTTAGGAATTTCTCTTACTGCTTCCTTTTTGCTAATATTGACCAAATTGTCAAAGTTCATGTGTCCCATTCTTCTGTGCCAAATCCAACTCTCATTTTCCCTTCCCAACCAATATATTTCTTTTCCAATCTCATTTAATATGTGTATGTTGTTTTGAGTTATTATTGTTGTAGCCACCAATTTTCCTGATCCTTCTTTCCTTATTTCACACTTCTTAGATTTGAATATAAGTCTATGTCCTTGATTACACATTTGAGTCACACTCAATAAAGTATGCTTCATGTTTTCAACAAGTAGGACATTTTATGCCTTGGAATCCTTAATTCCAAGCTTGACTGTGCCTTTCCCTATAATTCAAGTTGAGTTGTCATTACCAAATGAAACTGATCCATCTCTTTATTTATTCAAAGTTGTAAATTTGTTCTTTCCGCCTGTCATATGTTTTGAACAATTGTTGTCAACGTACCAATCACTTCTTTTTCTTTGTCCTTGTAGTGCAGGGGAACATTCTTAAACATTCAGTTTATCCTACTTCCTTATACAAATTATTGATGGTCCCTTTTGATGATTGTTGAATTCCTTCTTTTCTTCCTTTAGAGGAACTATCAATTTGCAATATTTGGCCATGTGTCCAAAATTGTTGCATTTATAAAATTCTACTTCATCATTTAGTGAGCCAAAATTGTTATAGTTTATGGTGTATGATTCATGAGGCTTTATGAGATGATTAATTCTAGAGTGACTTTCATAGTTGCTTATGTTCTTAGCATAATCCTTGCATTTTATGTCCTTATTCCCAAAATTATTAAAAGAATGGAATGAACCAAAAAAGATAGTTTGATACCCGAAAAATATTCTAAATGGTGTTGTTCCTATGTAGTTTTCTTCTTGATTTCTTTTCATGGGTAATTTTTTATTCTGAAACATGGGTCTTCTAGATGGTGTCATCCTTCTGTAATCTTCTTCTCAATCATTTTCATGAGAGGTCTTGCATTATCCCTTCCTGGTGAATCATTTGGTGACTTATGCATAAGTTATTTGTTATTCTTCCTCTTTTATAGTCATGGATCTCAAACCCTTCTCTGTATGTGTCTGGTTGTATCCCAGTATAAACCTGTCATGATATGACCTTTGAAAAATGATATTTTCATCCCGTATTTTGGTCTTGTTCTTATGCATATCTCTTTTATGAGTTTCCTTCCTTAGAGAGACAAATTCATTTTCCTTTAATTTCTATTGGATTATGAGTATTTATTCAATCCTTCTGGCCTCTTCAACTTGTACTTTTAGTTTCAAAATCATATCCCGATCTTATTCATATTTAGGACTTTGAGAGATTTCTTTCAGCTTTATTAGCTCTTCCTTGAGCGCTTTATTTTTCTTCCTCTATTTATTTAATTCGCTTAAAGAATAGGTTATTTCTTCTTCAAGATCTACCTCACCTTATTCTTCATAATCCTCTTCATCATTTTCATAATCCATAAATATTATATTTTCTGATTAATTTTCTCTATCACCATCCTTGTCAGATGATGAATTGTCTTCCTTTGAATATAGTTTTTAATTGAAAAAGTTCTTCTTGTTTGTTCTCTTGTTTGTTCTCTTGTTTGTTCTTGGGAGCTTCTTCTTCATCATTCTCTTTGTTCTTAGCATATGGAAATTTATCAACAATATGATCAATTTTACCATAGTTAAAATATTTAAAAGGAAATATATCTTTGTACTTGCCAATTCCTTTTTTTAACTTCCTTATGAAGTTGGCCATGTATTCATATTCATCAGAATCATCACTGCAACTATAGTCTAACTTCAAATTTTTGTTTGGCTCATGTTTGTTCTTCTTTGTCTTCTTCAATGCCTTGAACGTTGCTTCCTTATTGAGTGGATTATCCTATTCTATTGCCATCTCATAGGCAGTGAATATTCCATGTATCTCATCCATGCTTATCATACCACGATAAACTATTTATTCTAGGTATGAAATATTAGGATAAATCTAATTGGAAGAGACCTTATTATCTTCTAGAGAATAACTTGATCTTTAATTTCTTCTCCCAATCCTTTAATGACATTTACTATTTCATCAACTCATAGGAAGTAAGTTGCAATTGTTGGAGTTACTTCACACACACCTAGGAATTATTTTTCCTAGGTTTTTTCCTATGTTTATTAGTCATTATTCAATCTCCTATATTTTAGGAAGAATATTCCTCTAGGGAGAATATTATATTCAGTTTTCACTTCAGTTTGATCAGTTGAGTGAATTCTAGATGCTACATTGGTTTTATCACCATGCAACATTGGGATCATCACCAAATAATGTGCATTGTCCTTGGGCTCATCACCACACTAGTGAATTACCCATGTTTCTCTTATATCCAACTCACTTCACTCTATTTCAGTCAAACAACTGAATATTGATAGACTAGTTAACTTAGCTAGGTGGCAGTTCACTCATGTAACTGCCCGAGAGACTAGAATAGGTGGAAGTTTACTCCTGTAACTATTGGTGTGTGTCCATATCACTCTAGACCACCACTATGGTTCATTTACTTCTCCTCTAGTGCACATTGGTTAAGTTATACAAAGTATATCATCTATAAATTATCATTCATTCATTTGGTTAATGAGAATTCTTCTATTCTTTCTCTCTTTCTTATTCTTTCTCAATTTGTCTCTGCAAATGTGTGTGTTATTTTCTAGCTAGATCTATTATGTTCAGTTTCAACACATTTACATGGAATGACATTTGATGGAGTGCTAAGAAAAAGTCACACTGAATTGTTTTTGCAGGTACCAAATATTGATGGCAATGGGAAAATGGAATTCCCAAAAGAATTCATTCTTGCACCATACAATTATCTTACATGGAAGGAGAGGATAATCATGCATATTCAAAGAAAAGGATTGTATAGGTTAAACATGAACAAAGAAACATAACCAACATCAGCCATAGAAAAATCCAAGTATCTAGATCGAATGGATGAAGCATTCAGAACAATTTGCAGTCTCATTTCTCCGTATCTAGTTTTTCACGTATCTTCCTATAAAACCCCCAATGAATCCTGGACCACCATGGAAGGGATATTTTGAAAATAGGATGATATTAGGGGATAGATGCTCAAGGTTTAATTTTTCACATTAGATCCAAAAAGCTTCGACAATCTCCAAGATTTCTTTACAAAATTTAAGAATTTATTGTCGCAACTCAAGGCTTGCAGGGTTGATAAATCTAAGGAGGAGAAACAAATGGTTCTCACCATTCTCTCCAAACTTAGTCCTAAATTCTTAGTGTTTTTATCCACATTCCATTTAGTTATATTCACCTCTAGAGCCACCTAGAAGATTCCTTCTCTTGAGGAATTCATTGAATCTCTGACACAAGAGCAGACCAAGCTCATCAACATGGGAAAAATCAAAGGCCCAAAGGTGCATGCACTTATTGTGAAAGATTCCAGTGGTATTAAATATCATAAATATAAATATAAATACAAAAGGATATCACATGCAAATTCAAAGAAGGAAGGGTACTCAATATCCTTCACCGATGTCTCTGGATCCAAAGGTGGAAAGGGAAGAAAAGGGGAGAAATGCACATACTACCATAAAGGATTCCATCTAGAATCTACATGCATGCAGAAAAAAATAGATCTAATGACCCAAACACTTAAGAAAAATAAGCTTGGATAACGCATCCCCAAGGGTTCCAAGAAGAAGAAGAGAAAAGATTAGAATCCCAAGAAACGAAATTCTATCCATCCCTTGATTGCCATCAACTCTTCTCACGAAGATTGGATCATAGATTCAGGAGCATCACATCACATGGATACCACAAAAGAGGTCTATTAGTCATCGGATGCATGTAATGGTCCTCCTATTCTAATGGGGGAAAACTCTCAAGTCGAGGTCACCAATAAACAAAGGATTGAACTCACCAACAGAAGCTTAGAGAATGTGTTTCACGTTCCCAAAATTTCCATCAATATTATCTACGTGTATTAGATGAAAAATTCTGGCACCTAAAATAAATTCATATTCACACCTGATGCAGTGGACATCTATGACATGCAAACCAATTATAGGGTTTTTATCGGAGAGGTAAATCATCAATCTAGATTGTATACATTTTATGAATTTATTAAACCGGATTCTTCTTTATTGCTTACCCATTTTTAATAAAGAAGTAGGATATGGCACGAAAGGTTCGAGCATTTAAATTTCATATATATGAAACAAATTAGAAAGAAAGGATTGGTTGATGGTATACCATACATCCATTTCTCCAAAGGAATTTGTGAGGGATGTGTTCTTGGAAAACACCCTCAAGAGAAATTTGACAAAGGAAAGACTCAAAGAGCTTCCTCTCCTTTAGATATGATCCATAAGGACCTCATGGACCCTTTTCTCCATCCATCAATCAACAAATAAAGGTACATGCTCATTTTTGTTGATGATTTATCACGCTTCATGTGGATTTTCTTTCTTAGGAGAAAATCAGAGGTCTTTCAACACCTCAAATATTTCAAAGCCCTAATTGAGACACAATCAGGAAAGAAAATCACAGTCTTTCGAAATGATAATTGGGGGGAGTATGTCAACCATGAGATCTAGAATAGTTTTCATGATACAGGGATTCAGTTGCAATAAACAGTTCCCTATACTCTGCAGCAAAATAGAGTTGTTGAGTAGAAAAATAGATCTCTAAAAGAGATGGCATCTTGCATGATACATGCAAAGTCACTTCCACAGAGATTATGGGACAAAGAACTTAACTGTGCAACCTAGATCCAAAAAAAATCTCCCCATAGATCTGTCAAGGATAAAACCCCCTACAAGGCTTGGAGTGGCCTCAAACCAAAAGTGACCCACTTTCGTATTTTCGGTCCACACGCATGGGTCCAGATTCCATCTGAAAAGAGGAAGGAACTTTATCCACAGAGAACAAATTGTATCTTTGTTGGATACCATGATGGTGTGAAGGGATACCGACTTATTCATCTTTCCTCAGACAGATGCATCATTGAGTGTAGTGTCCAATTCAAGGAAAGTGTCTCACATGTACCTCAACAGTCGTATGCACACACCTTTATTCTTACACCTATCAAAGATTATGAGCATGCACATGTCTACTCTTCTTCATATGATAGTTTTGATTTAGAGGATTTAGATGATCCAAATACATATTCAATATAGTCGGATGTAGATTCAATGCATGAGGATGCAGATGTAGAGCTAGAGTCAAGGCCCAAGTGGGCTCATACTACTCTTCAAGATGCATGGGATCTTGTTGGAGATCCAACTGATACTAGGAGGACTCAATCTAATTTCGAGGAGCCTCCTCTTGCACTCATTTCCACTGAACCATTTCCACCCAGGCATATTTTCTTGGTTCAGTCTTAAGATACACAATCTTATGGAAAGGCTGTTGGAAATCCCTTTTGGGAATCCACCATGCAGGAGGAGTACAACTCTCTCCTTGATATATATATATGGATCAACCCTAGGGATTTATGCAGGATTCATCTTTGGTTTGTCAATTGAATAAATCTCTTTATGGCCTCAAGCAGGATTTGAGGGCATGGTATGTGTTGGCATAGGGGCAGACCCAGGGTTCAATGCTACAACAACGCACCAAAAAAACCCTAACTACCGGCCCTTTCGGCAACACCTGCAAATCAGATGAAGTCTCACCCGAGGTAGAGGCATGGGTGGTTGTAGGACTCATGTGTCTACAACCTTATCCAGGACACAGGTCTGTGATTATAACACTTAATAGATCACTTAGCACCGTTAGTTCATCCTTATTTACCCAATATCTACTTCGCAGATAAAACAGAGCATCGCAACATTCACCCTGATCTAATGTATTTAATCACTTAGCATAAGGAAATGGATCTGATCTAGCAAATTCAAGCACTAAGCACATTCACCTATATCAGATCTAGCATCCAGATTCATCATAAGCACAAAGCATAAACATATCTATCTATCTATCTATATCAAGAACTTAGAAAATAACACATAAATACATCAGAACATTGCATAGAGTAGAATAACATAGTATTTACGTGGTTCACCCCCACCCCGGGGCTATGTCCACCGACTCTTCTTCTTTATAAGCTTCAATCAATCATCTACATGCATAGAGACACAAAAACCCTACTCCTCATAGGACAGGAGATTTGTGTGTACCTCGCCAAATCCTCCTTCCCTGAGCTAGGTCTAGCACAAAGCCTTCTCAGTCTGTTACAACCACTTGCACTCAGCTCTACAAGTTTCTCACAATATGCACAGATCATTTACAAACCCAACTTGCACTTAACTCTTAGCTTATCATCCTCTCTACTTATGTCACCTAGATACTTATTTATACTTTACAAAAATAGGCCTAAACATGGGTAAACCCATGGGCTGACCTCCCATACCCATTACATATTCCCAAATCCCAAATGGGACCCAAAAAGGGGTCGAGATCCCGCGATATTTTCTTTTTCTTGCACTCCATCTTCGACAGGTTGTTGAAGTTCCAAAATAGGTCAACTTGAACAAGGATCTCCAAAACTTGGTCAAGGGACAACATGCCCCCAACACTCACCTGTCACTCATCCCAAGTCACTCTGGTCTAACTACTTCTGCTTTGAACACCTCGAGCTTGGCTCAAGCTGCTTTGACTTGTTGTTGTGCTACGACCTCCTGTTCAACAAAATCTTAGATGATTGCATCATTGATAGGTCCCTCTAGGCATTGTTCTGCTGTAGTGACAACCTACTCTAGCTCTGCTCCTTGGCCTTCTACTTCTGTAAACAATTGATAGGCATTGTCTTGTATGGGTTGGAGTTTCTCAATTACCTCCATAACTTTGATCTGGATAGTATGGATTTCTTGTTGTGCAGTGCATTTCTCTTGGGTGCACTTCATTCTTTCCACAGCTGACAAGGGCTTCAGTTGCACATGTATATTTTCGTCTTGATACTTTTCCCCTTAGATATGTGACTTCAGTGCCTTCAGTTCTGGGTTCTCTGTGAGTTGTTCACAGGTCTTGGCACTGTGATCAGTGAGTTTCTTACACTCTAGGGTAAGATCCTTTAGCCTTTCAACTACGCTCTGGGCAGTTGATTCTCTTTGATCTCTTACATCTTGTGGGGTCTCAGGCACAGTGCGTTGCTCCAAATCTTCTATGCATTGTTGAAGCTGCTGGATGGATTCTGCGAGCTGGTTCACCTGCTCTATAACTCAGTCTTCTGACTTGATTTCTAACACTGTCACAAAGCAAAGTGCTCTATTGACCGCTTCTTTTACTTCGAGTTTATCATCGAGCAACTGTTCCTTTTATTGTTGTAGATGTGATTTTTCTTCATCAAACTTTTCTTGGAGAGCAAGATTTTCCTGTTCTGCAGCACTGCATTGCTCTATGAGTACTCCTTCTACTTGTGTCAAATCCTGGGTGGCTTGCGTTGTTTCTTCCTGTGCTCATCGAAGGTGAGCTTCGACTGTATTGGCTAGGTGGTGGAGTTGAGTTGGCTCATCTCCCAATTCTGGTTCTCCAGGCACAGTGGAGACTGTGCGGCTAGACTGTAGGGCCTATTGCACCCCTTGATGTTCAGTCTCAATTCGATCATACATCTCCTCTTGCTTCGCTTATTGTTTCTCTACTATTTACAGCGAAGCATCTTGCTTGGCTGCTATGAGGAAGTTGAAGTCATTGGAGGTGAGGACGGTCTGCATCTTGGTCATGGTGGCCTTTGATTTCTTCCGGGAGGAAGGTTTCGAAGGAAAATCTTTCCTCTTCTTCAGGGGATCAACCTTGTCTCCTTTCTTTTGTTCGACTTCTTTGTCATTTAACTCTTCTCCATCACCTCCTTTCTCTGGTGATCTGGAATTAGTCTTCACAGATGCGCTGTCTAATTCTTGGACCTCTTCAGTCTTCTTTGTTTTGCTTGGTCTAGGTGTATCTTGCGTTGTTTTTGGGATGTTGATGTTAGATATCTCTGCAGGGCCTGCTGAAATAATGAGGTTTGCCGACCAGTCCTTTGTGATCTCCTACAAGTCTTCCTCCATCAACTTATACTAGGACTGAAGTTGTTTCTTATGTTCGTCAGCGCGTGTTGTGATGCAAATAAAATGTCGACTTGCGTTGAACTTCATCAAAGGCCTAAATCGGGGTAGAGTGTTCGGAGTCATGCGAGGCTCGAACTGTATGGCTATATTTAGTTGATTGTAGTAGGTATGAAAAACAACATTTGACTACCATTGTTTATTCATGTCGCTTGAGTACCACAGTGTACTGAACTTTGCAGCCAATGGTTGAAAAGGCTCGATGTCCAAAAAGGTTGTACCTTCAAGCATCTCCCAGGCAATAAAAGCTATAAGGATCAAGAGCCAGCTGAAATGAAATTTGTATCCTTGATCCTGTGCTTCTTTGCAGTCGAGTTCCAACTGGTTCACCGAGTATTTTTCCCAGTTCATCTGAAGACCTTCTGTGCACTTTCCTGCGAGGTTGACTACAAAACCGGTGACTTGGTTGGGCCGGTTCTTTCGCACTAACTTCCCTGCAATCAACTGAAAAGTAAGGCACACTACGCCACTCTGGACAGAATCTACCCTATAGCCTCGTGTTCCCTTCTGAACATCTTCGTAAGTGTCTTTGATCTTCTATGCTAAAGTGCGATCCATGGCTTTTCCGGGGTAAAACTATTGTGGATCATGTCCTTGCATACTCAACCCTGTGATCCAATTGATTAGCATCGAATCAACTATTATACAATGGTTTAGCCACAAATAGCTGCCATGGTAACAAGTCAACAACAACTTGACACATGCATTCACCTCCTGGTGTTGTCTGAAGTGAGGAATCTTCATGACGTTCAGTAGGGTGGACTGCGTGAGGTTCATAGTCCACAAATGGGGGATTATATTCAAATTATTCCCCTTAGTTATAGTCAGGTACTTGTGTGGGGCGAGCATGTTATAGACATTGCGATCTCCAAGGTTGAAGTCACTAAACTTCAACGTTGCAATTTTAACATGGTCTGCTCAAACTACACGTATCCCTTTCGGGAGGTACATCGTAACCAAGGTGTATTCAAAATCTATGGGCATGTTATCTCGATTTACTATGCCACTCAGGGGTGGAATATAGGTGGGTAATATAGTCGGGATCAATTTTTCATTCGCTATATCATCCCTGTGCTTGGTTCTCTTTTCATCAGATGGTCGGGATGGTCCGAATCCATGAATAGTGGATGGAGAGGCTAGAACTCCTCTCGTCGACGATGCTTGTACACCTATAGACATCGACATGACTCTTTCATTCACGAGGTCGATCAGAACTTCTTCAACATCTTTATCTACAACACTCAACTCGTATGACATACACACTCGGGGTTAACAATCTCGAGTTCGGGGAGTAACTTATGGGATAGAGAGAAAGAGCACAATGATCACTGTGAAAAATAAACTTGGTCTGAGGGCTCAAACTCTCAGTTGGAAGAAGTTTTCTTGGTGCATGGAGTGATGGGATAAATAGGTAAATCGACAATGAGTTGCTTGCAACAGGTATGGTGAGATCGGAAGAGCGGT
>CBVK0100543715.1:0-17385 GCA_900067695.1 Picea abies | reverse complement strand
ATCTTGTATTGATGCCTAATTTTGTTTAACAGTTTTGTAAATTTCTCCCATATCATTTGATTTTATAAATCGACTCAGACGACAAAATACAACCTATGTTCTATTATGTCATTAATTTCATTTGAGGATTAATTCTTATATAACTACCGGAAGAAAAAGCACCTTTCAAAAACATCCCTTTATATTTGTGATGCTTGACATTATTCTTTAAGCCTTAGGTTTAATCTTAGGAACAACATATTTTTGGCGTCATTGCCAGGGATGGAGAAACAAAGTTATTTTTCCCAGGGAGAACGACATGGTAAGTTTCTCTCTTTGATAGTGAACAAAGATTGAATACAAGAATAAGGCTAATTTTTTATCTTTCACTTGGCGACTCCACTAGATAAACTGGCATTTGGTAGAAAAAATACCAGGTAGAACCCAGATGATCAATAGACTATGCATGTATCTGATCTTGAAAATCTACTAAAACTAAGGGGATACGTCAAGCAGACTGTTGCATCCACAAGTAAGGCTTACCAAACCAAAACTGTGCAAACTAATGCTAAGGTTTTACTTGAATAGTCAATCCCACAAGAAGTTTACACACAAAGCCATTTCTAAGAAACATCAACTGATAAACTTGAAGTCGAAACCATACACCCCGAGCTGGTTTTACCTGAGATAAAAGCAAATACTGATTCAACTTCCCCCTTTACTAGCAAAGGTAAAAGATCCCTTTCGATACCCGCTTTTATTGATATTCCGTTGGTCTCTGAAGTAAAGGTTTCGACTCCCCGAAACTCTGAGGAGTATATCCCATACCATGATTCAACTCCTGTTGGTTTTCCTGTTTATATATCATGGAAGTCCTAAGAACCCAACCCTCATTTCCCTTTTCCCCCATTTTCATATTTTCTGTCTTCTAACGGTCAGTTTCCAGAACCTTCTTCACCTCACCCGAGGTAGCCGAAGGGTGACTACAAGTTTTTAAAAATCCACTCTATAGTTCCTAAGTTTCATCCCCTCGACATAAAATGGCTGTTGTTGGAGGAGGTGGCGTCGGAGGCGGTCAAGGACCACCACCCCGCCCCCTAGGATTTTTGCCAAAGTGGAGGCCATATACGCTCCTTTAGTCCTTCCCCTTGTCCTTCATGATTTATTAAGAAATTATATGAAGAACTTACCAAAATTCACGAGAGAAGGAGACTTAACTGCCACAGAGCACATAAAGTTTTTGACCAATTTGTTGATATCCTTGGCATTGAGCATGAGGATGTTTACTCGAGACTTTTGGTGCAAAATTTTGAAGGACAAGTGAGAATTTGGTTTCGAGGGCTCCTGGTAGGTTCTATAGCATCTTATGACGCACTAGAAAATGCCTTTTTAAGGCAGTGGGGATAAAAGAAAGATCACTTGTATTATCTGGCATAATTTGGGGCCATGAGGAAAAATAATTCCGAGTCAGTCCTAGAATTCACCCAGAGGTTTAATAAACTCTATCATAATATCCCAACAGAAGTCAAACCCTCACAGCCTATAGCTAAGGTGACTTTTGCAGGGGCTTTTGAGCCTGACTTTTCCCTACTTTTGAGGGAAATGAGATCCGTTGACCTCACAAGAATGCAAGACGACGCCATCGAAATCGAGTTGAACATGATGGCATCGGGTAAACTAAAAGCAAAGATTGAGATGGGAACCAAAGAAACTAAACGCTTCATATAACAAGATGGAACTTCCGGATCTGGGAAGTCCGCAGAGGACAAAATGGATGACATGGCTAAGATAATCAAAGACTTATTAAACAAAATCTCTAGAATGGAAATGAGCCAAGATAAATCTGATCCTTTTGCTAGGAGATATTTCAAAAGGAATCCCAATCCCCAGATCCAACAGAGACTAGTAAAAAACGAGGATCAGAAAATCAAAGCTCCTTTTAAAACATAAAGCTTTATGCAAAGTGATGATATGCAAGACTATGAGGGGTTAGATGAAGATATAAACAATCTCGGTGATGATGACCAATAACCTCACCTAACCAGACATGATTACAAAATATATTTAGACCAAGAACACATGTTTGGAAATGAGGAAAGTATAAATAATCTGGGAGAATTTGATTATCAAGGAATCACCGACTCTATAATGGTCGAGCTTCAACAAAAATATAATTTAAGGCCTAGAGATAAAAATTATACAACTACCCCACCGAAGAAGATCTTGTCGAGAAGTAAAACAAATGAGGAAACTCAACCATCCACTGAAGCGCAAGCTACCAAAAAAAAATAATCTTGAAACTCAAGATGCCAAAACAAAGACAACTGAAACAAAAGCAACGGAAACCAATAGACCAGAAAAAAGAGAAACATAGATCCCAACCAGAGTAGCCGAAAAGACAATTGGAAGTTTCAATCTGGAAAATGAAATTAATAAATTAAAATTCCTGTACCCCTGGTCGAATTAGCAAAAAATCTGATGTATAGAAAACAATTTGCCAAGATGATAAATTTCTCAGATGTTGAAAGTCATGTAGATGTTATTAATCTAGAAGATGACTGACCTACCATAATGTTTGGTCCACATATCGAAAATGCTAAAGACTCAGTCACTCCTTTTTATATTATGCTGACCGTGCATGATCACCTACTCCATAATTGTATGTTGGATTCTGGAGCCTCCCACAACTTAATGCCCAAAGTTATTATGGAAAAACTAGGTCTCGAGGTTACTAGAGCATACCAAGATCTGTATTCTTTTGATTCGAGAAAGGTTAAGTGTCTTGGTATGATAAAATATTTGGTGGTTAATCTTGCAGGGATCCTTGTGAAGAGTATTCTCATGGATGTAGTCATTTATGATGTTCCCGTGAAGTATGGCATGTTGTTATCCAGGTCTTGGGGTGCCAAAATTGGAGGATTGCTTCAACTGGACATGGCGTATGCCACAATCCCAATTTTCGGTGGACAGTTCATCTGTTTATACAGAGAAACGAGGTTGGCATATACTGTAAGTGACTCATAGAACCCAAATAATTACCTAGTATTTGTCACTGATCAAGACCTAGGAAACTGTATATTATCAATTGATGATGGTTTTGATGAATGTACAAAAGAAAATGGTACATAAGAAGAAAACAAAAAAATAGAAAAAACAAACAAAAATGTAAATAGTATAGGAGTTTGGAAGATGTTTTTTGATGGTGCTTCGTCCTGGGAAGGAGCAGGAGCTGGGGTGTTGTTTGTGGCATCCAAAGATGAATTCATTAGTCCTTTCTCATATAGATTGCAGTGGGACATTGACTATACCAATAACGTATGTGAATATGAAGCTCTCATCTTAGGATTAGAGATTGCCAGGAAGTTGAAGATAAAAAATCTAATAGTCTATGGTGATGCAAAATTAATTGTAAAACAGATAAGGCAAACATCCAAGGCTAAGGTCATATAGGAACTGCACCTGGGATTTGATAGAAAACTTTTTCTCATCGTTTAATATTCATCATATTCCTAGGGCGGATAATCAACAAGATGACTCCCTAGCGAAAGCGGTTGCTACTTTTATGCCACCTATTGTCTTGAAGCTAAAGTATCACATAGAAATGAGGCACAAGCCTTCAATACCAAATAATTTCCAACACTGGCAGGTCTTTGAGGACGATGAGTAGATCAAGCAATTTCTAGAAATGGTGGATGAATTTTCTGAAACACACATCAACCAGGAAAATCAGAATGACCCTACTTGGATCATGCATGAAGATGAATATCCTCAGAAGTTATAGGATAGGATCGCTAACCATTGCATGTTGGTGCTAAAAAACAATCAAATCCCTAAGGGTCTGATTCCATTAGAAATACTATTTGATTAGGATGATATACCCCTAAAGTCTACCTTGCAACCCCAGCCTGAAGAGGTTGAAGATTGTGATATAGGCACTAAGGAAAACCCTAAACTAGTCAAAATATCTAAATACCTTCCACCTGAAATGAAAAGTAAATATGTTGAGTTACTCAAACAATACAAATATGTCTTCGCTTGGTCTTACGATGAATTGAAAACTTATGATACCACTATCATCGAAAATAAAATCTCTTTGAAATCGGGCATCAAACCTTTCAGGTAGAAGCTTAGACATATAAACCCTATAACTGTAATAGAAAGGGAGGTAAAAAAGCTCCTGGATGCAAAGATTATTGTTCCACTCAGGTATTCCGAGTGGGTAGCTAATTTAGTTCTAGTAAGGAAAAAGAACGGTGAAATCAGACTCTGCATGGATTTCAGGAACCTAAACAGATCATCCCTTAAAGACAATTATCCGCTCCCTAAAATTGATCACATTATGGAAAAAGTGGTCGGGGCTAAACGAATGTCTATGATTGATGGTTTTTCAGGTTACAATCAAATTGCAGTCCATGAAGATGACAAAGAGAAAACCGCGTTTACCACTCCATGGGGTACTTTCATGTACAATAAAATTCCATTTGGCCTGATGAACGTAGGAGCCACCTTTCAATGAGCAATGGACATAGCCTTCGTCCATGAGAGAGATAAGTTTGTCGTTATTTATCTCGATGATTTAACTATTTTTTCTAACTCAGATGCAGAGCACTTGGTGCACCTCAAAAAAACATTTAAAAAATGCAGAAAATTCGGTTTGTCACTCAACCCTAAGAAATCCCATTTTGCAATGCAAGAAGGCAAACTCTTAGGCCATATAGTATCTAGAGAAGGAACCAAAATCGATCCAAAAAGGGTTGAAGCTATATATACAATCAATATTCCTAGAAACAGAAAGGAAATTTAGTCTTTTTTAGAAAAAATAATTTTTTAAAGAAGATTCATTCCAAATTTCACTGAAATTGTTAAATTGATTACAGATATACTGAAAAAAGACAACGAGGTCAAATGGACAATCGAAGCTAAAGAATATTTCCAATGCATCAAGAAGGTAATAGGAGAAGCATTGGTCCTAGCCAGCCCAGACTACATGAAAGAGTTCTTGATCTTTTCATTTTCATTCGAGCATACTATCGCAGTCATGCTCTTACAAAAGAACGATGAAGGTTTTGAGCAACCGATAACATTTTTTAGTAGAAGCCTCATAGACGCTAAGTTGAAATATGATATACTGGATAAACAAGAATATGCTATGGTGAAATCCCTCAAAGATTTCAGGACTTACATGCTGCAGTCCAAAATAATTGTCTACATACCAACCAACTCTGTTAAAGATATATTGGTTCAACTAGATAGTGGCAGAAGGAGGGGCCGATGGCTAGCCAAGATTCAAAAATTTGATCTTGAGGTAAAACCAACTAAACTCGTCAAAGGTCAAGGCCTGGTTAAGCTATTAGCTGAATCAAATTTCAGAGCACTCAGGATAAATCATCTACAAGCATACAGAGAACTTCCAGACATAGAATAATTTGATGATCAAACACCTACAACTCAGATCCAAGAAAATTTGTCTTCCTCTATTTGGTATGGCGACATAGTTTCATATCTCCTAACTCTTTAGTGCCCAAGTGATATGACTCCTTCTAAGGCAAGAAAATTGAAGCTGCACGCGGTAAAATATTGCATCGTTGACAATCAATTGTATTGGAAAGATCCCCTAGGATTTTTACTAAGGTGCTTGATAGAATTCGAGACGGATAATGTTATAAATGAGTTTCATGAAGGGGTGTGTGGAGGACACCACGCTTGGAGGGAAACAACCTATAAAATATTGAGAGATGGATACTATTGGCCGAATTTATTTACAGATGTGAATACTAAAGTCAGAGCCTGTAATTCTTGTCAATTATTCTTAGGTAAAGAAAAGCTTCCCGCACTACCCTTGACCCCACTCAAGACAAAAGCTCCATTTCAACAATGGGGTCTGGATTTTATCAGAGAAATCCATCCACACTCTAGTGCAAAACATAAATGGATTCTAACCGCCACAGACTATTTCACTAAATGGGTAGAGGCCATTCCGACACAAAATGATATAGATTCATTGGTGATCAATTTCTTAGAAGAAAACATTTTATCAAGATTCGACTGTCCGCGGAAGATAATCATGGATAATGCCCAAGATTTCAAATCCATGGCGATTGTTAGTTTTTGTCAAAAGTAAAATATCGTACTAGGGCATTCCACAACCTACTATCCTCAGGAAAATAGATTAGTCGAGTCGTCGAATAAGAGCCTAATCACTATAATAAAAAAGGTGTTGACCGAAAACAAGAAAGCATGTTCATTTGAAATACGCTTTGTGGGAAAATCGCATTGGCACTAAGAAATCGATTGGAACATATCCTTTCCAAATGGTGTATGGTATTGACGTGGTCATCCCCATAAATATAGCTCTGCCTATGATGAAGCTCTGGCAAGATGCGAAGGAAGAACCAAATGATGTTACCAGAAGAATAAACCAGTTAGTTGAAGTCTAACAAAATAGGGCTGAGGTGGATGAGAAACTTCAGAGATATCAAGATAATATGAATGCCCTGTTTGACAAAAACGCTAAAGATAGGGAATTCCTTCTTGAAGACCTAGTTTTGAAATGGGATGCTAGGAAAGAGGACGTTGGAAAGCATGACAATTTTGATCACATTTGGTGTGCGCCTTTTAGGGTCATAGCTTTCGAGGGAAAGAATTCATTCTTATTAGAAAACCTCAATGGGAAAATCCTTAATGCCACTATCAACGGGCGTAACCTGAAGCACTTCATGCAATAGTCATATCCCAAATCACCATTGTATATACCGGTTTGATTTTCTTATTTTGATTTATAGTTTTTCGCTTCTTTGGTAAGTTTTTACTTTTAGATAAGACCAGTTTTGTTGATTTCATAAAAAACAAAAATATAAAAACAAGTAACACATATTGTTTCTTGTCTGCAAGGGTTCTGACATTTCTCATTTTTATTTTTAGATAGAATACTTACAGATAGTTGAGGGATAAAGATGTATCATAAACCGACAATCGTGTTTCAGAACAATTAGTTTCCTCATGAAACAGGTGATAGATTAATAATGGTTTTTTCTTGAGAATACAAATGAAATCCAAGGTATGAAATTCTATGATCATTGTTGTTCAAACCAAGATGCTAAAAGAATTCTTGTAAATTCTAAATAAGGTTATACTCATGTAAAAATGGTCACCTGATCTAAGATTAGAAAAAATCAAAATTCACAGTCTTCAAATCAAATGAAGATAATATGAAATAAAAAAGAAAGAAAAATAAGAATAGAAAAACTCGCTAATCAGGAAGTAGGTCTGAGTGGAAATAAGATCCCTTTCTAAACCTCCGAATTTTCATTTTGTTCTCATCTATCATATCTGAAAGCTTTTATTCTCTCTTGATTTGCACTTCCTAACCTTAAATCTCTATAGAAAGACAAAGTTTGCCTTGACTCAGGAAGCCTAAAAAACTAGACTTTCAAAACGAGAGTAGGTGAAAATTCTACGATTCCTCTGATTTTAACTGAGAGAGAGTTTGTCTAGGCTAATCCTGAATACTTTAGCCCTTCTATCACTTTTTAAACTGATTTGTTTTACTCAAGGAAAGTCCCTGGAAATTGAAAGCTCCCCGTGATAACTTCCCTGTAGGCAAAGGTGTTTTGAAGGTCAGGAGAGGATTAGCCCAGAGTAAATCAAAGTGAGTTGACAGACCTTCGCTGCTAAATTATAAATAGATATCATCCCTTGTATGATGAACACAAATTGATTGCCGCCACTTCAAAAATATTAAAAAAATAAGATGAATGGTGAAAGGAAATTCATAATCTGATTGCCCCCATCTAGTCCAAGACAAATGGTGAAAGGAAATTTGAAATTTGATTACCCCCATTTTGTCCAAAAGAGATGATGAAAGGAATCTCAATTAAGTGATTGCCCTCATTTTAGCAAAATGCAAATTGAAGTGGTGAAAGGAAATTCAATGGCAAATGTAGATAACTTCATCGGGGTATTGAACAGGCTCGCTGTCAGTGAAGCAATGTCTATGATATCTGCAAGGCTGTTATACATGTATATAATGTACTCTGGTAGCTGGTTCTCTTTTCGACCAGATTTACATTCTAAACCAACAAGGGCCCCACCAAACTAAATGTTTAAATTTAATCTACCTTGATGTGAACAAAATTGACCAGAGTCTGTTAGCTCGGTTAAAGTTGTTTTGATTTTCTTAAACATACCCGAAATCAGTTTCAGGAAAATGAAAGATAGAAACAACCTAAGCTCGAGATTGGTGAATGATCAAGTTTTTGAAAGTTTTCTAAGATATGACCGAAGTCTAAAATCCTTCTGTTACTTTTCTCAAAAGCGTTTCCCAAAAACCCAATGATGACTCCATTAACCCAATAAAGGCACTTGGTCTACAGTTCTTCCATGCCTAGCAGGGAGACGCGATCCCCAGATGGGGCCTATGTTGGAACACTTTTAAAATAATAAGTTTGAAACATTACCCTATTTCTTTTTACTTCATCTCAAAATCGAACTTCAATAATAAATCATTTTTGTCTTCTATCCTTAACGAGTATACAAGGTCCACTGTCGATCCAACTCTCTCATCGATCAAACGATCCCTCTTTCCTAAACATTTTGGAGTTGCTTGAATGTTAAAAAGGTCAAGCCTCTAAAGACTTGCTTCAGAGTTTTGGATTTCAGAGTTTCGCGCTTTGGGAATTTCACTATGTGGCAACTCCAAAGTCCCAATATTTGAAAGGAGTTCAAAGGGTTTTAGTCATCGTACACGTACACCTTCTTAAGTTTTGACACATCATTACGACTAGTGACCTGTCGAAACATCCATAAAGTTGTTTTGTCGACACCCGAAGCATATAGACAACAACATTCTAAACCTGTTTTAAACAAGTTAATCTCGATTAATACTTAATTAAATAACTTCACACCTTCGAAGTTCAGATATTTGTCATCCACTGCACTCAAATATCACGAAGCATGAAACCCTGAAATACTTGAAGTTAAGAATGATTATTTACTAGATAAAGTATGATTAAAATTAATTGATCACTTCACGATTTTGCACCTCGGGGATCCTGTCTCGAGCAACTACCAAAATCCCGAGGTCCGAAAATCCGAAGAAACACTTAATGATAAATGCGATTAACTAATTCATTAATGAGGATTATCTTGTGATTGATTTTTCCCTGATTCGTAGCTCGGGTAAATTCAAATGTTATTTGTCAAAAATTCTAATCATGAACCACCAGATATTAATGAAATTAATAATCGATCTACGACAATCATTTCAAATAAGATCTCCGACCACCACCTAAATCGTTTCATTAAGGAAAGTGAATGCACCATCAGTAAAGTACTCGTAACTCAACTCATTTAGGAGAAAATGATATTGAAGTTTTTATTTCATTTGTGTTTTCACAGAAAACCAAGTTTGAGCAAGATAAGAAGTTTGCGCATTTCCTGTAACAGGTAACAGAGTCTTGAACTTGTGATATCATGGCTCCACAGAAAACAGCTAAAGCGTCTGGTGAAATCTCAAACCCAAACACATACGTCTTCTCAGACAAGTCACCCAGAACCATAGATATCGTGAAAACCTGGATGCAGGTATCCGATATTTTATAATACGAATTGACCAATTGCCCAGATGATTTGGGTGACGAGGCGACTGAAAACCAAGCTACGGAATACAAATATGTTGCTCAATCGGAGCTGCATAAAATAGCAACGCGGCCTAGGCTCATGCCTTATAATGATATGATTGGTTGGGTGCTGGAGAATGTTGACCTCTCGACCAGGAGTATCTGCAATTCACAAAAGGTTGCAGTTGGGTCTTTCCGACCAGAGCATTTCTAGGTAATGTACAAATTATCCCCAGTTCCCAATTACGTTTATAATGTCGCTTTTCTAATGGACTTCGACAAAAAAGAATGCATGCAATATGGAAAGAACTTACCCGACGTGATCAAGGATTGGTGTTCACATCCTGAGAAATTTAGAGTAGACACCCATGGAATGTATATTGTTGCCTCATTAGAGCCTCACATGATGTATGTAGCCATGATGTTATGTTGACTTTTCAGGAAGGAAATTTGTGCTCATTTCTTATTACCATGGGTACCAATCATGCATACAGTAGCAGAGGGGTATTCCTTCGATTGGGCCAAAATATTATCGGACAATTTGGTCAGGGAAATAAAAAAATAACGGTCATTGAAATCCAAAGGGAAACCTGCCCCATTTTACATGTCTGCTTATATTATGGATGCAGTTTGTTTCATGACACAATTTCCTTTGATGGGATGGAGTTGGACTTCGACCATTCCTGAACCAATACATTTCTATCACTCCAAGATGTGGGAGGATAAAGCAAAATATTTCTTTTACAAAATCTACAACTATGTGGTGGTGCCGATGCATATTGCTATATACGGGTGCCCACCTCCCAGGATTTTGGACAAGATAGTGATGAATCTGGGAAAAGTATTAGATTGGTATATTAAAGAACATTTCTCTTATATTAGGGTTTTTGGATGTTCGTTCCTCCGCATGCCTTACCAAAGTTTTTTCCAGATTGATTGGTGTGCAGAGAGGTAGCACAAAAAATTGTGCTAGGCGGAATCAGTAAAGAGCTAAAGGCATTGCAGAAAAAATTATGGCCCACCTTTCCTTTGTAGATTGGTATGTTATCACTGTTAGATTTTAGCCACTCAAAAGTAGAGGTCATGACCCTGGGAGACATTAAGCTTGTTAATATTGAATTCAAGAAACACGATACCCAAAAGATCGTAGGAAATCACATGGATCTTTACAATCTAAAAATATACGAGCATGAAGATTCCCCACAGGATGAGATATTCTGAGGAGCAAGATCTTATCAGGAAGTGTTGAGCCAAGTCCGAACTCTGGCTCTAAAATAATTGTGCGAGTTCTATAATTTTCAAAGGTATTGAAGAAATAGTTTGCTTAAAGTCTTACGGGGAGGAGTCTCGACGTGTCCCACCACACAGGAAGTTGCGACCCAGAAATTAGAAGTGGGAAGTTACAATGGACGAGACATTCAAGAAAATTTGGAGAAAAAAGAGGCTGTGACACCGAAAGCAAATACTGCATCATCAAATCCACCAGATGATCAAACTAAATCTCAAGACGAATCTTTGATAAAAAGGGTGAAGAGAAATCACTGTACACACAAGACAAATCGGCTACAAACACAACATGGCAACAACCATCCACTGAGATAGGCATCCCTCTCAAATCAGTCACTCCTTTACAGTTCAGTAGGGGAAACCCGAATACCGAAGTCGTTTTTATAGAGGATCTCACTCCTATTTATGTTGAAGAAATGCCCCCTTCCAACTTCTTCTACATCAAGAAGAGGAGGGCTGTAGTGAAGAGAGAAACTCACCAAAGGGAGGGTTCGACTGTCAAGAGACAGAGAGTGCTATATGATGGTAAGGCCTTAGAGGAGGCAAAAGTTGCTATGGAACTGGCAGGAACACTGGGAGCATTTGCCACAACAAATCAATGTTCCGTTGGGAATCTAACAGAACAATTGAAGCAGAAGGATCTGTTGGTGAAACACTTGCAAAACCAAATAAATATTGTGGAACATAATGTGAGAAATGAGATGAATAAGGATTTTGAGCAGATCAGAGTCTATGACAGACAAGAAATTCAACAACTAAAAATCAGTCTTGATGAAATGCATAAAAATCCGCAGGCGAGCAGATAATTGTCCATTCAACAGGGAGAGTTGGTCAAACAACTGTAGGCTAAAATAAACTTGACCGAGAACATGATAGTGGATATGGCGATTTTCCAAGCCTAGGCATTGGAGGTGTACGAGAAGCTGGAATCAACCCAACAAAACCTCTTGACTAAAGTAGAAGCTGTTCAAAACTATTATCAGATGGCAGATCATTTTTTAACTAACATTCACCTAAAGGAGAGAGAGGCCATTGCAACTCGAGTTACATTCCAGGAGGCTATCTTATCAGCAGCAAAGGATGAAGTAGCCAGGGCCACTAGATCGTCTCTTTTAGAGCAAACTCGAGGTGATATAATATTGAAAACATGGGAGGCCAATTTAGTTGAAAGTAAAAGGTTAGCCCGGGAAGTGAAGAAAGCTTGTGAAGAAGCATGTTCCACACTCGACAAAGAGTCACTAGACATTGGAAGAGATAATATCTTTGAAGCTTTGGGGCAAATCGATATAGCAAAAAATCAACTTGATTCCAAGACAAGCATGGAAGAAGCCCGGGCTGAAATCCTGCAATTGAAACAAATTGACATTATCCAGATTAATAAGTGGATAGTCAATCCTAGTCTACGGCTACAGTCTATATCTTTAGAAGCTAGGAGAATGGAAGACAAACTACCTCACATAGAAAATAAGTTATATACTTCTAAGGCGAATGACACTACAAAGCCTTCTAGTTTGGTGGTGAAGTTCGTAGGCAGACATGTTCAATGTGTCGAGAAAGGAAAAGCCAATACATCAAGGAACAACTGAGACAATGTGTGCATACCATTTACACAGGTCATGATTAGAGGCCAACTGTTTCTAAGTTGGAGAAAAAGAATAAGAAACGTCTTTGCCAGCAGGTGAAGAGTCAGAGAAGATGCAAATGAAACTCTTCAAATTTCACATATTGTAATATTTACTGTTTTTGAATTATGAGAATTCCAACCGCCTAGGGTTGAGATCATTTTTTGTATAAATGCATAGTTTGAAGACTTAACATATGCTTCTTCTTACCGGATGTAATAGGGAAAAGTCTCCTTTTGTGAGAATTAAAACAAGTGCAGACTGAGATTCCAACCTTTGTGCAGTTTGAGTTATGTGTTTCTCCTGTATCTCATTTTTCTAGCTTTACTTTATGTCATTCCATGATAAGTTAGTGGTTGCAGTTTAGTACTACTACTACTGTAGTCACATTTTATCAGTTGTTTGATAAGAAAACAATTTTTCCTATGTATTTGGTATAAGTAAATACAAGACCTATGAGCTACTTGGATTATTGTATCTTATATCCTTACAAGGGTGAATTCTTTATTTTCTTCTACTGTAAACAAGGTAAGATTCATCTTGTATTGATGCCTCATTTTGTTTAATAGTTTTGTAAGTTTCTCCCACATCATTTGATTTTATAAATTGATTCAGACGACAAAAGATAGCGTCGGTCCTGTCTTGTCATTAATTTCATTTGAGGATTAATTATTATATAACTAACTGAAGAAAAAACACCTTTCAAAAACATCCCTTCATATTTTTTATGCCTGACATTATTCTTTAAGCCTTAGGTTTAATCTCATGAACAACATGTTTTTCCCATTGGCTATGGTCTCTAATAGTTGTAAGGTCATGTCCTCATTATGGTCCCTCATGTTTACTTCTTTTCCTAACTCTATATGGTTCACTTCTATTTATTCTTCCTCTGGTGATTCTGGGTGATTTCTTGTTCCCAGCCCTTATCTTTTAAGCATCAATACAATCACAGACTAGCAATATCACCAACTCTGACACCACTGTAATATCTCTAATTCTTTCTAGGATAAGATATTAATGGTTGTTGTCCAATTATGTTATATTTGGCTATGTGCTTTTGTTAAACACTTTACATTACCAATAGTTATGTTGGTTGACAACTTTTAGCAAACAATTTGCATGTAATATAACAAGAGAGATGTCATCAAACATATTGCATACATCCAATATATTCATGAAATAGAAGAGACAATATGGGCATCTTTTATTATGTATGGAAACACCAACATAGTAAAATATCTAATGGTTGTTACAACAACTGTAATACTTGAATAAAACACACAATAGCAAACCAAAACCTGGTAATGATGCCACCAACTCTTCAATAGTTGTTGCCAACTGCTCCAAAGCTCACCTAAACCTCACACAACCCTCTTTGAAGGTTATCCATGACTCCAAACTCCATCAAATTGTTTCTTCTCTGCTCCAAGGGGAAATCGTCCCCTCAAAAAATGGTGAAGATGACCACACATCCTATCAAACCCTCACAACCTACAATTGGTCTCTCGACCCTCCTCTAAGAACTCGTGTCTTCAATAAATAGGATTATGACCCCTCCAAATCCCACACGACCTACTCAAGGGGATTATGACCCTCTCTAGTGCCTCCATGGCATCCTACTCTTCATGACGCAACATATAGGAAGGGTTTTGACCCTCCTAGAAACACTCGACGGTCTGCCTAGACCCCACACGACTGCCACAAGTCTCCACGACATGCAAAGTGATAAATCATCCCTCCAAGGATGACCCACGAGACTATCCAAGCAAATTGTTGCACACAAATATGAAATCGTACGTCAATATGTAGCCTAATGATGATCTCGGATGGATCCTCTGCTTGTTTAGCTAGGGTGGATATTGCACCACCAAAACCAAACCAACAATGGAAGGGTTTTTCCAAAACCTCAACAGAAACCTTAGCTCCAATATCACTCCAAATAAGAGATCAAATCATAGTGCCAAAGTGAAGCTCTACTCCTCCTTTTATTCTTCTTCCATGCCTTCTAGAATTTTCCCCTTTTTTTGACCAAATCAAACATGACCCTTATTCCCCCTTTAATTTCCACATAAACATTAAAAGTCACTTTTAATGCTTAAGTAATTAATAATCTATTACCCTTTTAATAAATGTCACTTTAGAAACATAATGTCTATTATCTAAGTGACATTCAATAAAATTCCTCGACTCCCTTTTTTCCACTGACTATATCCTACATGAGTCATATAGGCTACTAATTCATCCTCCCATCATGGTTAGGTGGAAGTGGACATTACAACATCCTGCAAACCCTATTTACGCTGACTCATGCAATATGGACGCAACATCTAGAGGGGAGTTGGAACCCCCTACGAAAAATGATGCACAAATTTCAAATCTTGGGCCATTACCTCATCCATGACCTCAAAAGGACAACCATCTCGATTTGTTAAATGGACGAAAAAAATATTAGAAGTCCTTATCCCTAGAGCGAGATCACATCAAACGACAATGGAAATGATAGAGGAGGTAGATATGGACAATTTACAGGAATGTGGCCATCCCCCAAGCAATGGCCATTTGGACACAACGAAATTGGCAAGTTCTCATCAAGGGACAACTAACCCATTACTTTTGCAGGTGAGGGTACTATTCATTTCTTTTCCAAACTAGGGAAGTCTGAGATCTAATATTTCGAAGTAGACCTTAGTTCATGGGGACACAAGGCATGTATTTAATCAAGTGGACTCCCGACTTCAACCTAGAAAATGACATCCCTTTTGCAGTCCCATATTGGGTGAGGCTCCCTCATCTTCCCTTGCACTATTGGAATGATGAAACCCTCAAATGCATAGGAAATATTCTTGGGAGGTACATTGACAAAGCCTATCCAAAATAAGGAATGTTTGCATGTGCAAGAATATGCATCGAAGTAGATCTAGAGAAAGGGCTCTTAGAAGTTGTTCTTTTAACTTTCGAAAACTGGAAACATGAACAACCACTAGATTATGAACAACTACCCTTTAAATGCAAAGTATGCCATGAGTATGGCTACTTTGCAAAGAACTATAAGAATGTGACTGATCTAGATTATAAAAAAGAAACACATAGATATATTTCACCAAACTCAGTCATATAGTTAAACTTTGATTCTATTAATGATTGTCTGAAATACAAAAGACTGTAAAATGCAAAGCACACATGCTAGCTTTTCTTTGAAGATAAATATGTGACGACTATGCTCATTTGAAAGAAGTTGATTACAAAGAGGCTGAAAAGGCCCTTTAACATAAAGCATCAATGAGAAAACCATAAACATCCAAACTCCTAACCCCAGAAGATGAAACACCAATGTTTTGTGGGCCCCGATGTGGTTAGTTGATACATCAACTTCCCGGGGGTGTGGATTTTTCATATGATCTCCATTTGGGGTGTTTAGTACCTCATAAAAAATCTCTAGCTGAGGAGTACACAGTTTTTCAACCTAACTTTTTCCTTCATTACAAGTTAGGAATTTTAAAGCCAAAAAAACGTCGTTTAGGGCCTCAAAATGGCTCCAAAAGTTTGGGACCCGAAAAATCGTGGAAAAATTGCCAAGATGTGGAACCATTCTGAATTAGTGGAACATGTGGGTGGCCACCAGTGTCCACTTAGTTTAGTGCTCCCCCCTTAGGAAGAAATTGTCCCCATTGCATCAAGTTCCTTTTTCATATGGGGAAACTTCTGTTGAATTAGACTCTTGGTGAGATGCTTTCTTTGATGAAGAAACCACCCTACTTTGACGAACCAATAGAGTTGGATGTTTTTTCCAATGGGTGCCATTTGTATTCATGTCCATGATTCGATCAATTGTCACCTATTCAATGCAATCAAGATTGATTTATCTAGGGGCCAAGTGCTTAACCGTGTCCAAAGTGTCCAGGACAGGTGGAAAATATGGTTGAAGCAATTCCACGTTAAATATCGGGTGCAAGCCAAGGAAAGGGGAAATACTCAATTCCAAATCATTCTCACCCACAACCTTGGTGATGGTGTAAGGCCCGTATCAGAGTGGGTATATATTTTGATGGGATCCTGTGAGGTTCTCTTTCTGCAAATGCAACCATACCTTATCTCCCACATAAAATTGTGTGGTACCTGATGTTGATCATGGCATTGCTTGCACTTGGAATTAGCTTTCTACAAAATGTCATGAACTTATTGTTGAATGTGTTGGATTTGATCAATGAATTTGGTTGCTTGATTAGCCCCAATATGAGCATGGGAGGACTCTTCCTGTGCAACTGCAATGGGCAGAGCTACGTCAAGGGGGGCCAATGGTTGGAACCCCAAGCACACATGAAAAGGGTTGTGGCTAATAGAGTTGTGTAGGAATTTTTTGTAGCTATGTTAAACATAAGGAAGATTCTCATCCCTTGTGCATGGATGTTTGAATTGTACATCCTAAAAATAGGCATTGTTGTTCCTATTCCCTCAAGAGGTGAGTGGAATGGCCTATTGCAATGGTGCTTGAAGGATCTAAATAGAAAAGAGGATTCTAGAGGGAGAATTCTTGCAGCATAGAAATACTATGAAGATCTTGGTTTCTTAGTGCACCCATGGCTCTTATTTATAGCATTCATACATGGAAAAATGTAATTGGTTCATAGTGTGAACAAGGGGCCTTTTAGGGAACCCTCTAGTACTTGACCAATCTCCCATTTGGATTTTGCTCAGATATGCGGGTCAAATCGTGTTGGGGGTTGGTCCATAAATGGTTGAGGGGCTGAAAAGATCCATAAATGCGTCATTCATAGAAGTGCATGGCTTTTCTCGTACACACTCACTCACTTGGCGCATTGATCCGTATGATCTTTTAATGACTATGGTTGAGTTTTAATTTTGCATGCGTTAATTATCCA
>CBVK0100543714.1:0-17386 GCA_900067695.1 Picea abies | reverse complement strand
TTTCTTCAAGGGTTGACATCAATGACAACCAACCTTAATCAACAATTACAACTTTCCAACAATTCAATCAAATAGAGACGAGATAACAATCAAAGAAACTGTCATAACCACTCAACCAATCTATGAAAATCAACAAGATGAATGACAAGAGTGATAACAATTGGGGTTATCAAAATCGAGCTCTGTAACAATGAACAAAAGAAGTAATCAAGAGTTCTCTTGGTCATCAAAGCATAGAGAGATTGGAGGTCGACCATATCAACAATAGGTATAGACCTTTCGATACTAGCACAGTGGAACCACAAGGCTTCTTATAACTTTTGGTATGGTTAAAGGTGTAATATTTCAATGCCCAGTAGAGTAGTACAACAATGCATAGGAGAACAAATTTCCCACTGGACAGTAACAAGTACCTAAGATACGCAGAGATAACCCTCATGAATTTCTCAAGAGATGAACCAATTTATAAAAAATCCAGTGGGAATGCAAACATGAGGCATCACCGACAACCATAAATCATACATCTTGGCACAATGGCCATATTATAACCAACTTCTGAGCTGCGTTGATGACAATACCACAAAATACGCCTATGACCAGGTGGATAACCCACGACCATGGCTCTAGAAAACACACAGTGACCAAAAGGTAGTTTGAAAACATAAACAACAACCCCATAGAAACCCGAATACAACTCGACATGGTTACTATAAATGTGAGGAAGTGACCAACTAGGATAAACAAAGTGAAACCCTCCAAAAAAATACCCATAACCACTCAAAACAATAGATATCCATCATGGTTTTCACCATACAGAATAGGCAACAAATGCATAACTTCAACCAACCAATTCTTTCATTTGCAAAACGAATAACCACATAGTCATTCCAGAGATAAGACCCAGATGTTTACACAGTTTCCAATCTCAGGAAAACACAAACCAACACATTAATGAGCCATCATTTGTTCATACACAGAGTGAAATTCATGGATGGGAGAAAAGAACCATACCTGTAACCAATAGCTTTAAAAAGGACAATCTAGTCGATCGGTTCCTTCCAGGGTTGGATCTCATAGCTTAACCACAACAAAAACAAATGAAACAATAACCATGCTAGGGTGATGACCCGATGGGAGAAGTATGAAGCAATGTGCATTTACTGCACATCACTTCCATCTTCCTCTACATTCAATTTCAAAGTACATGACATCCAACGATCACCAATACCCTTAACCATGCCATTAATTCCAACCATTGAAACTTGTGACATATTTCTTTCCAAATGCATCGCCCAAAATCCATATTAACCATTGCCAAAACATAACATATCATATATCAAATGTGCCCAATATAACTCAAATACAATTCACATAGCCACTAACCATTGCTAGTTAGGATTAACACTAACTTGTTCCATTTAAATTGCACATGACTTCTAACATAGTATAGTATATGCCCCTTCCTTTGGATTTTTTTATAGGTCTCTTTCCATTAATTTTGTTTGATTTTGTTACTAACATATGTCTTGTGTAGGTGTATCCAGACAATAATCATGGTGGCATAATCAAATGTAACAAATGTAATATAGATGCCAATCATAAAATAAAATTAAGCTTTGAATAACATAACATCCATAAAATGCATCATCCAATTTTTGTTATGCCAAAAAAAATGAAACCAAGACTATATCATCAACTATATAAGACCCTATAAGAAGCATCAAAAGCAGCATAAAATGTGTGATATGACTATCTCCAAGCCTCTAGTCTACAAAGGGATCCCACCTACTAGTATTATATCTTATTAGCATAGTTTAAATAATAGGCTTTAGAAATACTTTGCGGGAGAAATTCCTCGTTGTGATTTTTATCGTCAACAAAGGGGTGAATCCACGAGGAAATATGTTTCCAACAGATTAAGAACTCAGAATATATGGTTTCGCAAACCAAGAAAAAAAAATCAAGAAGGTATAACCAAAATGATTATGAAACAAGGGGAAGTGAGCGGATTTAATGGAAAATGATCGGGAATTTGGGAATAACTCATGGAAAATGTTAGGTATGAGGGGGTTTGTCCCTGTATGCATAATCATTCAACCATAATTTTCTCTTGACTTCAAGGAGAAAAAAATTATGGAATTGCTCTTTTAACTCTCAAATGGAAAGAAAAAGTGGGAGGTAACCAATTCCTTCATAAGACAACAATGAAAGCAGATAACAAATTCAATTATGTTTTCAGGGGGAACATCGTAACAACTGTGTAAACTTGATTGTTATTGACTAATAATACGTTGCAGGAGTGTCACTATGGTAGCACTGATCCAACACTTTATTCTTGACCAAAGTTGAACTTAAAAGATGAAAAGCAATAAAAGTCTTAACAGAATGGAACTGCAAAATTTAAAACAAAAGAAATAAAATGACAGAATTGCAAAAAGCAGAAGGAAAACTATTAAATAAAAGAAGAATTTAAAATACTGTAAAAGCATAAATCAAAACAAGTCGTGAAAATGAAAACAAAAGTAGACTAGTAATATACATAAAATCCAAACAACATTAAAACCTTTTAAGTTGGTTCCACGTAGTGTTTTAAGTGAGAACTGTTAGTGTTGTAGGAAAACAATCACTCTTGTAAATATTTTAGAATGTAAGAGTTTGTACCCAGGACAAAAGATATCTTGAAAGGACCTAGCCATAGTTCTTGAAACTTCGAGACAATTGATATCCCTTTAAAGTATACGATTAGATCATCTAAATAGATATGAATAATCTTGTTGATCAAATCGTCAAAAGCGATTTGCATAAGTCTTGTAAAAGTGACACCTGCATTAGGTAATCCAGAAAGAACACATTCGCAATTCAAGGTTCCCCAATGAGTAATAAAGGTAGTTTTATATTTATCTGCCCTTTTTACCTTGATTTGATTGTAACCGAAAAAACTGTCAAGTAAGGACATCATCTGTGACCCTACAACTTGCTACAAAATCATTTCCATATTAGGGAGAAGAAAGTGATATTTTATACTAGCCTGATTTAATGTGTGAAGTTCAACTCATAATATGATATGATCAATGGATTTCCGAACGGGAACCAAATTGGAAACCCATTCAGAATATTTGACCGGAAAGATGATTCCATCTTTCAAGAGTTTTTCGAACTCCTTTCAAATAGTTGCGTCCAGTGCAGGGTTGATAGGTCTTTGTTTTTTCCTAACTGGTTTTATTCCTTCCTTGATGGGAATGGCATGCTTTATAATAGCGGGATAAAAACCATGAAGATCCTCATAAGACCAAGAAAAAACATCTTGAAATTCACCAAGCAGCTTGGCAGACTTCATTTTTTCTTCATCAGAACATTGGGCACCTATTTTAACATTCTTTGGAGACTCAAGTGTCCCAATGTTCAAGGAGTTGGTTTCACCCACCTTCCTTTTTGAATCCTCTTCTTTATGTTTCTCTTTATTTCCTACATCACTTGATGAAAATGAACTCTCTAGAGGGGTCAAGCCCTTAGAAATCTTGTTATCTTCTATGGATATAATTTCCTTGGGCTTATAAGGTTCATTTTGAATGAAAGCACAGATGCTCTCATCACTAGGGAAGACCTTCCATGATTCTATATTTTTAGGGATATGTGGATGATATAGAGAGTGAAAAGTACAATCAAGTCTATGTAGCATAATTTGTTGATTAAGAGAGGTTGTAAAAACAACTAACCGATCACCCATTGAGTTCAGTTCCCTATTAACATGAGTAATTTTAAAAGATAATAGGTTTGAGATAAGTTCCCAAATAGTTTGGGTGTATCATTTCATCAACTTGTTGCTGGGAGAGTATATATTATGTACCAGGTTCATAACAAGATCGGAATCTCCAAAAAATGTAAGGTGACCACAACCTGGATTATAGGAATTTTCAATGCCTAATAATAAAGCTTCAAATTCAATGAAATTGTTTATGCAAGCAAACTCCAACCTATAATAAAAGTTATGAGTTTTACCTATAGGAGAGTACAAGATAATTCCAAATCCATTACCTTCATTAGAGCATGAAACATCAAAGTACATGTGCCACATATCATCATCTAAATCGATTTGTTCCAAGGGAATGTTATCCTCTTCGGAAAAGATGGAATACACCCCTAGGTCCTCTTCGATATAATTCACATTAGGTTGTGGAACACTCTCTATGTAAGGTGAAATCCTTCCCTCTCTAAGGACTATGATTTTTTTACCATTCTAAGGAATGGATAAGTGTGTCTCATTGAGTGAGAGGTATCCACTCTTCAAAGCTTGTCAATCTCTTCCTAAGATGATTGCGTAGTTTCTTACTGGCATATCAATTACCTGAATACTAAGGGTTGTCCTTATTTTAGGGTGTGCGCAAAAAACTAAGGTCACATATTTGATCTCACCTATGGTCATTTGTTGTAGACTATTATAAGAGAGCATGCTTCTGGAATTTTCATTTGTACAAGACAAGCCTAGCTCCTCCATAATAATATTCGACATTAAAATTGGGCTCGAACCACCGTTAATGAGGCAACAATGGGCGATCTTATCCATAATTTTTACAGAAATATTAAAAGGGGGATTTTTTATAGGGTATCTAAAGTTTTGTACACCTACTTTATTTACATATGAATCCTCTTCATTTACCTCTTTAGATAGGTTGGCTACAAAAAAATATTTTCCTTCCATGAATTTTTTTAGATGCCTTTGTTGTTCAGGGATGACAACCATGTCCAGAAGGGTGGCATCTTCTTTGTTGTTGGCCAACTGATTCAGAATATTTTATTTAGAAGAGGGGAGAGGGGAGGTAGTTCCTTGACTGTCAATAACCTTACAAACTTGAATAGTAGCAGCTGGTGAGGATGAGATTGGCGAGGATCATATTTTCCTTTGGGAGCATAGGATTTTTTCCTAGTATTAATGATCATGACATCTTATGGCTCTACAAAATCTAGGAAATTGATGGTAATTTCCGGTATTTTACCAAAGATATTATCTATGGCACTCTTCTTTACCTCTCACGAAGTTTCCTCATGGTGTTCCTCGCAAAAGTTACACCAACTCTGGGACATGATAGTTTTAGGCTGAAAATTATTTTCATTTGGATTTCTGAAGTAGGGTGCAGAAAAAGATGAAGCTCCAGGGATGAGAGGGGAGACATTTCCCTTTCATGCATACACTATCATACGATTATTCATGTCTTGTAATAGATGCAAGAGGGAAAACATATACGTATGTTTAACTGATTCTCCCTAAGGAATGTCTATTCTTTCAAGATGTTCTTCATACTCTAAACACGTATGCAGAGAGAAACTGAGGTTATCAATGGATTTTTCCTCAAGCCTATGATGGTAGGGGGAAAGTAATGCATTATGATAATGCATGAAAGTGGATTGGTTCTGAGGTTGAATGAGTTCATGGAATTGATTGTATAACTTGGTGAAACACAAGTTGAAGGACTTGATGGTCTCAACATCCTTATAGGTGATGTTATTATACTCTCGTAACTTCTCAGCTAGGATTTTAGATTGCCCATAGGTGGATTTGAAGCAATAGAATAAATCCTCCCAAGTAGACAAAATCTTAGGAGGAAGGTCAAAGAAATCAACCATAGCCTTTCCTTCCAAGGAATTGAAAAATAAGGGCATGCAAGTATCGTTGTCATTGGCTCCTATGTTGTGACATGCATTAGAAAATGCCACCTAGTGTTCATTTGTAGTGACAATGTTATTCTACAAAAATCTAGGAAGATACTCTTTGAATTTAGGAATTGGATGAGTAGCAGGTGCTAGGTTAAGGGGAGAGGAAACATGCCATGGTATGGTTGTAGCATCTTCTTCAAATTGAAAAAGCCCATACTTTTTAATGAATTTGGTGGGCTTCATGGTAGATTGGACAGGGACATGGTGACTATATAAGATACCAATCACTGTCAAAGATGAAGACTGAGAGGAGGAAGCACTTCCTCGCCAAATAAATGTTGAGGAAAAGATATGAAATGATCTTACTCAAGCATTTTTAGATCTTACTTGGATAAAGAAATATAGATGAGAATATCACCCTATGTTTATAGCCACCAATTTGTTTTTCCTAATCCACAAGTATTGATTATGAGTGCTTATGTTGATGTTTTTATAAATGAACGTTTGCTGAAAAAATCAATATTTATTTAATTTTTTGGATATAACAAATGATGGAATAAATATAGAGACTGGAGTAAAAACACCAAGTCAATAACAAACATAGATGAGACATAAAGAAATCGTTTATCCCATTCCAATTTATCAAAAGAATCGTTCTCTTTACAAAATTCCCTGAGGAATTTTGGACCAAAGTCAAACTTAGATGTCCCCGAAGAAAACCATACAAAAGGACTTATGATAGAAAGTAAAAACCTAAACTTTAAAATATGGATCAACTTGCCACCGATTCCTTCCCACTAGACTCTGCACAATAGCCTTTATTAGTCATGAAATTTAATTCACAAACAAACAAGTCTACACAGACTATCAAATATAGATCAACACCTCTGAAAAACCAGGGTCTGAATTATGTAATTCAACCTTAAATATTGTTTTCTACAATAGTACCCTGCTATCATAAAAGAGAATTAGGCTTTCAATGAATTAAGGAATGAATGAAAACTGAAATATCTCAATAAAAGTCAAGAGCAGACCATAGTATGTTTCTCCTTCTATTCTCCCCTTGTTCCTCCTTTTCCTTTAGCCTTTAAGCAATTAGAATTAGTTGAAGTTGTTGAAACACTTCTTTAGTTAATTTAACTAAAACTCAACCAACTTTTTAGTTAAGCGGAAAAAGTAATAAATCATAATAAGGGTTTTGATAAATAATAACTAGTAGGTGGGACCCCTTGTAACTCCCTTTAGTTCTTTAACATGCATAACACAACTAGTTAGTCAATCAAACACATCCCTCCTTGTGGTTCCCATCATTACTCTCATAATTTGACAATTTATAGCAATGATAATTGAAATTATTTCCAAAAATATATTATCCATATATCCAAAAAATAGTTTGTTGTCCAAAATTTCAAAAGTCAATTGTTCTCAACAATGAATAAATAAAACCACTTAAAACCCATAATTTCCACTCTAGGAGGCAATATTTACTTTGTTGTTGTTGTCACCCTTTGATCTCTTTGAATTTTCCTTAGGCTGTGTGGGGCCTTTAGGCCTAATCTCACTAATAACATGAGATCAACCATCTCTCAAATGCATGTGGGAGTACATGGATTTGGCAGATTCATTTGAGGGTGAGGAGGGGGCAACAATGGCTTTTCCTTTTTCAGGAGAATGGTGGGCCTCAATTTTTAACCTTTTGCTTGCATGTGAATATTGTACTAATGAGTGGAAAGGGGCAGCTTGGACAATCTGATTAATAGGTGGAGGAGAAGGTAGAGACAAGTTAGGCCAGCCACTGGACAATCTGATTAATAGGTGGAGGAGAAGGTAGAGACAAGTTAGGCCAGCCACAATGTTGGGAGACTGTCGGGGGACAATCTCTTTCCATCCATCGTTTTCAGGTACTTCAGGTTTTAGTGAGACATGAGGGGGCACTGGGATACCAGGGACATGTGGGTCTTGGAAGGGAGGCCTTTCTGGCCTAGGTTGGACCACTCCTTTCCTAATCCAGTTAAAACATCTAGCTTGGAATAGTTGGCCCAACTCTTGCGAGTCTCCATCAAAATGTATAGAGAGCCTTCGCCTTCTAGGGCCCCTATTCCAATTGCCTCTTCCTTTGTTACCCCAACCATGGCTACCTCTGCTGAAAAATCCCATTCATGTTTTCATTATTGATTAGAAAATAGATTCTTCAACAACCATACATGACATCTCTTTTAAATATGAAACAAGGTTTGGCTCAACAATACATCAGACTCATGCAATCCAATCCATACAAATATTTTAACTATTTGTCAATGAGTAGGGGGTGAATAAGGATTCTGGGATATGTGAGGGATTGTATTGAGAGAAAAGTTTTAAAATGAGCGGGGATAGATCATGATTACTTCTCAACAAATCATCAACAATCAATTGTATTGTAATCAAAAGAATATATCATTGTAATTCATCCCTGTGCAATCCTTTAACTACCATAATATAGAATTTATCTTAACTATAATTTAATTTTAAGAACAGGGAGTGGATAGTGAATATGTGAAGGCAAGGGGATTTGCAATGTGCAAAAAGTGAAATAATGGTAGGGAAAATAAATAATACTATTCATAAAACCAATTAAGTGATCCATAAAAATAACTATGTATGCAATACAAGGATACCAATACCAATTAACAATTTCTATGTGTCAAAACTGTTCATTGTCCCACATCCAATTTCTTTAAAATCCTCAATTAACACAGTCTTTAATCATACTTAGAATCACTATGCCTTTTGTTGATACGAAGTTTAATTTTGTATCCCTTTAAACCTGAAGCTTCGCTTTTTCCTAGTCATGGCACTGCCCTTAATCCTAAAAAAGAGTCAAAAGTCCTTCATTTTTTTTTGCATTTCGGGATTCGACATTTCACAAAGCATGTTTTCCCAATTAATAAATCTAGACTTCCCGGTGCGAAATTCCCGAAAAGGCTTTGTATTAAAGTAATAATAAAAAAGGAAAAATTAGGTGCTATAAACCTCGACGCGGGTTTCACAAAGTATCCTCTAATTGTGATTAATTAAACTCTTAAAAATGATCAACAATTTAATATTTTGTGATTCAGGTTTATTTGTATCAAAGTGTTGTCAAAGCACTAGACCTTGAACTCTTGGTCCCCGATTTTCCAAAAGGAAGAAGTTAATTACTAATCTAAATTGATTAAAGCGTTAATACAAGTAATCAATGCATAAACTAATCCCATCCCAATTTTGCGATTCGGGATTTTCTCATGACATATCTCATGGGTACAGGATCCCTAAAATTATGAAATGAGAAATCACGAGTTTTCATTAACAAAGTTTAAAACGAATTTAAGTTAGTTTAAAATGAAATTATTAAATATTTAAAAGAATGTTTTGCATTTCACATTTCGGGATTCATTGAGAGCAGTCCTTTCGAAGCTTTAGTTTGAAATCGTCGATATATGGTATTTTCGTAATGAACGAATAGAGATATTTTTGATTTAACTGCGTATCTTTGGGCATATCTCCCCCATTAAGACATTAAAGTTTTACCACCTGTCTCAGTATGTCCATCGTAAGAAGATTTAAAGGTTAATAGAGGTTTGGTTTTTTGAATTTCATTTTTATCGTTTGAATTCATAAGTGAATTGCATTCAACAAACTAATGCATTTATCTCTGCAATAGAAATTCATTCTAAACACAAACATTATGGACCCTAGAAAGGCACCCAAGAAAAGTGAAGAAGCAGCTGAAAGTTCAAGCCCAAATGGAGATGTCGTGTCTGATACTACACCGCATGCCATAGATTCCATCAAATCATGGAGGCAAATTTTTGAAACCTTGGACTATGAAATCAATAATTTTTCCGATGATTCTGAAAACAAACTCTGGGACATAGCAGAGTCCGAACTTCATAAAGTAGCCACATTCCCACGACTCATGACATACAACGACATGATTGGTTGGGCTTTGGAGAGGACAAACATGCAAACCAGAAGAATTATGGACAGCCAAGGGGCCGTCATCGGCTCTTTTAGACCAGAACATATACAAGTAATTTATAAATTGTCTCCCAATTCTAAGTACATTTACAATAAAGAATTTGTGAGTGAATTGCAAAGGAAAGAATGCGCAGAAGCAGACCAAACATACCTCAGCATAATCAAAGACTGGTGGAGACACCCACCAAAATTCAAGGCTGATACCCATAACGTTTATGCCACAGCCTCTTTGAATGAGTACATGGTTTATGTGGCTATGATGTTATGTAGACTTTTCAGGAAGAAAAGTCCTACCCATTTCCCTGCAGAATGGGTGCCCCTTTTACATGAAGCAACCGAAGGATATAGCTTCAACTGGAACAAAATTCTATCAGATAACCTAGCTAAGGAGGTTATGGAGTATCAAATCACGAGATCCAATGGCTGACCAATAGCTTTTTACATGTCGGTATATATCATGGATGTTATATGTTTCACGACTCCATTCCCTTTGATGAATTGGAGTTGGAACCCAACCTACACTAAACCAATTCATGAATATCATTCTAAGTTGTGGGAAGAAAATGTTAAGGATTATTTTTATGAAATTTGTCATTTTGTGGTGATACCAGTGCATTAGATGCTATATGGTTGTACACCCCCCTGTATTTCGGAGTCGATCATAGGAAATCTCAAGTCGGTTGCCGATTGGTTTATTGAGGAGAATTTCTCCTATATCAGGGTTTTCAGATGCTCTATCCCTCCTCATGAACTTCCTAAATTCCTCCCTGACAGTCTAGTGTGCAGGGAGGTATCTCATCAGATAATAATAGGCAATATTGGAATAGAACTGAAGACAGCTCAGAAGAATTTTTAGCCAGTCTTTCCCGTATAGATTGGAAGGTTTTCTCTACTCAACCTGGGTCATTCTAAGGTTGAAGTTGCAGCCCTAGAGGAGGTCAAGTTGGTGAATCTCGAACATAGGAAGCACGACCCTTATCAAATAGTGGGAAGCCACATGGCTCACTATGGCATGAAATCATTTGAACATGAGGAATCCCTTCGTGATGAAATTTTCAAAGGGGTTGGAACCTATGAGGAAGTGTTAGACAAGGTACAAGCACTATCATGTGATTTGAAAACCAATCTTCTAACCTTCCAGAGACACAGACGAAGCGGTTTGCCTAAAGTATTGCAAGGTGAAGCAACAACATCCCCTTCAAAACAAGAAAACATTCCCCCAGTCTTCAGACAGAAGGCACGGAATAAAGAAGACACCAAGGAAAACCCACAGGAGGTAAAAGGTCTTCACAAAACAAAGAAGTCCCATAGACAGATAATCCAGGAGCGAAAGCAGAAAACGCGTCTAAGACACATCTCGAGTCCAGTCAATCGACCCCCCCTTCACCATCTACTATTCATATTGATACTCCCAAGACAACAGGGGAAACAAAATCCACAGAGTTGGGTAATCCCATCACTTCCTTGACCCCTTTACAATCTACTTTTTGTTTCCCTCGGGTAGGAGTCATATATGCTAGCGACCTCGACCCTATCTCCAAAGAAGAAATTCCTCCCTCTGTTTACTTTTTTAGTAAAAAAAGGAAGGTTGTATTAAAATAGGAGATGCATATGAGAGAAGGTGGTGTGGTAAAGAAACACAGAGTGTTGGTGGATGGGAAAAACTTGGAAGAGGGATATTTCACTACAGAGGTGGTAGGCTCCATGGGAGCACTGGAAACAACAAATATTTTCACTATTAGTAATATGAGAGCAAGGTTGGAATAGAGTAACCGCAGGATAACCTAATTACAAGATCAACTAAAAGATACCAAGAAAAATATCAAAGAAGAAATAAATAAAGGTCTAGAGCAGGCCAGAGCTGTTGACAAGCAATAAATTCAATCGCTTAAGACAAGTCTAGATGAGATGAACAAAAAAATGCAAACTAGCCAAATACAAGTTATTCGGTAAGAAGAATTGGTAAGACAACTACAAGCTAAATTGAATTCAATTAAAGGCTAGGTTATAGACCTGAAAGTTTTACAGGACCAATCACTAGAAATACATGAAAATATAGAAGCCGAGCAACATAAAGTAATCTCCCAAGTAGAGATTATTCAGAATTATTTTCAGGAAACAAGCAATGCTTTGGATAACGTTATTTAACAAAAAAAAAAGCTAAAGAAGCAAGGGTCACTTTACAAAAGGCAGTTGTATGTTCTAAAAACAAAGAAGTATTGAAAATTCTAAATCTTTTTGTCATAGAGAAGATTAGAGGTGATATGATGCTCAAGGTATGGGAAAACAACATAGAAAAATATAAGAAAATAGTCAAAGAAATCAAAGATGATTCTGAAAGAATATTTGATTTATTGGACAAGGAATCATTAGGTATTGGAAGAGACAATTACACTAGGCAATTAGGACAGATAAACATTGTAAGACACCAATTGAATTTCAAAGAGGGTTTGAATGAAATTCAGTTGGAAATTTCACAATTAAAGGAAATGGATGTTACCCTAATAGACAAGTGGCTAGTGAAACCAAACTTGAAATTTCAATCAATCAAGTTTGTTGGTAAGGAAATTGAATATTATCTTCCATAAACTCAGAGAAAATTCTATTTATTTGAAGCAAAGGATCTACCAGAGTCCCCCAGAAATTTCGTACATTTTCTTGAAAAATGTATTCAATGTATTAGATCAAAAGAAGGAGATACTCAGTAAAACAATGAAGTATCATTTTGAAAATTATATTATCGAGATTATAGGAAAACAAATGATAATCATGCAAATGGTTGGAGTTTGGAATTCTTGTAACCGTTTGCCTCTAGGAGTTAGGAGATCTCCAACCAACAATCATCAAGGGTCTGATATAAATATAATTTGAAGATACTAAGAAAAATGTTTTTCTAGGCACATTGTAAAGAAGAATTTATAAACATTTTTGAATTAATACGAATGCAGATTGAATATTCCAGATCTGGTCGAATTTGAGTTATGTGTTTTTCCGTTGTTTCACATTTTTCATATATATTTTTGATGAATGCTTAACTACAATTTAGTACAACCTCTCCTGTGGTAAACAATTATTCTTGCAATTTAATCGTTTACAACTTTTCGTCTGTATTGGCTATCAGCATATATAAGACCTGCAAATGTTTTAAATTTCAATATTATATGCTTCATTAAGAGTTTTTCTTGATTATTTCCTTCTCCTATTAACAAAGTGAGATTCCTCTTTAATTGATGCCTCACCCTATTCAACAACTTTATGTTTTCTTTTCACTTCATGCATATCCCCTTTTTCAAAATTTAACTCAAATACCAGAAATGGCCTTTGGTTTCATCACACTATTAATTCAAGGTTTTTGGAGTTCTTTTTACATGTTTTGAAGCAGAAATAGCAAGCTATTAAAGAAAACATAAGATTTTACCCTTTCTAACCTTTTCACCCATGACTATCCCAGTCACAAGACAACCTAATATCAAACCTGGACTATCGGATCAAACGAACATTGCTTTGAATTTATTTATCACGATCTTACAGACAACAAACAACCGGGTTGAGTTAGAACATTTTTGGGCAGTAATTGAAAGAGACATTAGTATCCAAGAAAACTAGGAAGCTAGACAAAGACAGTTAAGGAATCATCCCTAGCCCTTTCATGAAATCTACCTTTTATCCTTAGCCCTGTTTTTCTTTTTGGATGCCTTGATGGTGTACTTTAGAGACTTAAAGTACAAACTTAGGAACAACACCTTTCAACAGTCCTATCAAGATAATAGTTGGTTTTTTTCATTTTTTTTCTTTTCATTTAAACAAAATCAAAAGAAACACACAGTCACATTGTTCCATCTCTATCCATCATATATCACTATAAAATATCAAACACTGTCCATAATTCGCAATCGCCCAAGTAAAACATATACACAAGTCCTTTTTCCAATTTGAACAGACTTTTAAAAACTTGCCCAAATACATGCCTTTTCATTATATCAACCAATAAAAAGTTGCAATGAAAGAATAATACAAAAACCGAGTTCCATCACTAGTGGTGGAATTTAAATCAAACGTGCATGATGCCTCCATAATCCATACACAATAAACAACGAAATCACAGTCATCAATTTCCAGAAATTTCCATGATCCCGATCAGGACGAGTGAAACACACAACAATCACCAATTCACAATTGACACCAAGTTGTAGGAACACAATGATCCAATGCATAATGAAAAAGAGTCAACCCTTTGGATGTACATTACCATTGACTTCCAATCAACCAATTTAATCAAAAAATGAGCTAAGTTATCGATGCAACTGTCATAACAAAAGGAGGCAACCCCTTGACTGTATACCAATTTTCATCCCCAATTACAACTTTCTAACAAATCAATCAAACAAAGACGAGATAACACTCAAAGAAATTGTCATAACCACTCAACCAATATATGATAGTCAACAAGATGCCCAAAAAGAGTGCGAATAGTTGGGGTTATCAAAATCGGGCTCTATAACAATGAACACGAGAAGTAATCAATACTAGCACGGTGGAACCACAAGGTTTATTATAACTCTTGGTCTGGGTAAAGGTGCAACCTTTCAACGCCAGGTAGAGTAGGAAAAAAATGCAGAGGAACAACAATTTCCCACTGGACAGTAGCAAGTACCCAAGATATGCAGAGACATAGCCCTCACGCATTTCTCAAGATCTGAACCAATTTACAAGAATGTAAGTGGGAATGTAGACTCAAGACATCACCAACAATCATAAATCATACATCTTGGCATAATGGCCATCCTATAACCAACTTATGAGGTACGTTGATGCCAATACCACAAAATAATCTTACGACCGGGTTGATAACCCACAACGTCAGATTTGGAAAACACACAACGACCAAAAGGTAGTTCAAAAACATAAACAACAACCCCATAGAAACCTGAATACAACCGAACATGGTTACTATAATTGTGATGAAGCAACCAACCAGGCTAAATAGAGTGAAACCCTTGAAAAAAATACCCATAACCACTCAAAACAACAGAGATCCATCACGGTTTTCATCATACAAAACAACCAATGAATGCATAACTTCAACCAACCGATTCTTTCATTTGCAAAATTAATAACCACATAGTCATTTCAGAGAGAAGACCCACACGTTTACACAGTTTCCAATCTCAGGGAAACACAAACTAATACATTACTGAGCCATCGTTTATTCATACATAGAGATAAATTCATGGATGAGCGAAAAGAACCATAGTTGTAACCAATAGCTTTAAAAAGGGCGAGCTAGCTGAGCAGTTCCTTATAGGCTTGGATCTCGGAGCTTAACCATAGCAAAACCAAATGCAACAATAACCATGCTAGGGTGATGGCCCAATGGAAGAAGTATGGAGTGACGTTCATTTACTGCACATCACTTCCATCTTCCTCTACATTCAATTTCGAAGTACATGACAACCAATGATCACCAATACCATTAACCATGCCATTAATTCCAACCATTGAAACTTGCAACATATTGCTTGCCAAATGTGCCACCCAAAATCCATATTAACCATTGCCAAAACATAACATACCATATATCAAATGCACCCAATATAACTCAAATAAAATTCACATAGCCACTAACCATTGCTAGTTAGGATTAACACTAACGAGTTCCATTTAAATTTCACATGACTTCTAACATAGTATAGTATATGCCCCTTCCTTTGGGTTTTTCTACAAGTCTCTTTCCATTTCTTTTGTTTGATGTTGTTACTAACATATGTGTTATAACCCTAATTTGCACCAGACATGCTTACCTGGCATCAGGTCATCTCAGATTCCTTCTTTGCCAAAACACTATTGAAAAACTCTTCTTAAAAACCCCTTTTATAAAGGCCCATGCACCCTGCTACATTACTAAATGTGTGTACATGCTAGTTGACCCAAGACAGCCCACGTGTACCTACAAAATCATGAAAAAAGGAAAGTTGTTGATGGAACACACAACTTTGGGTAAGTTAACAAAACCTTTCGGCCATGCATGGCCAGACATTCGACCAAATACCTAGCTTCGACCAAATACCTAGCTTCTTCTAGCCTATAAAAGAAGGGTTAGGGGTCCCATTTGAAAGAGGAGAATCATAGTAAAGAAACTATACCCGATTGCACATTCCCTTTGTCCCAACCCTTTAGCCATCCTTGTGCAAAGAGAAATATAGAACAAAGAAGTTGGAGGACAGTTGAAGAGGAGCCTAGGACCAAGTTCATGGAGCAGCGGTCGGCTTCATCATTGTAAGTTGATTTGTTGAAGTTAATAATAAAGAAGTACTTTTCCCATCCCACCATATGAGGTTTTCATGGTTTATTGCATACATGTTGATTGAATCTCTAACCCATTAATCTGTAGATCAAATGCATGTGGAGTTCTTTGTTTGTCTTGTGTAAATGCAGGTCATCCTTGGGAGGAGAGATGAAGTCTTAGAGCGACCAAGCGTGAAGAAGGATCGATATCAAATTCCCAAAATAAGGTATGCTCACTTGATCTTCTTAACTACGTATTTTCTTAAGAATAATGGGGATTAGGTCCAGGATGACGGTAGAAAGTATGAATCTTTAGGTCTTTTCTGCATGCATGATAAAACCCTAAGTGCTAGTCTGTAGAGGGATTTCCCACTCACAACAGAATTGGCGACCATACTGGGGATCTTTAGGGTTTCTGGGAATATTTTTTCTTGGGTATTTTTAAGAACTGGTTTCCTTCCTTGTTTTTAAAGTTTCTACAAAAGTCTAAGATAATAGAGATTCTGGTCTTCCATACCAGTTATCTCTGTTTCTTTGCTTGAATTCATTTTTTTTAGAGACCCACAGAGGTACATTCAACCTGTATAAGGTATGAACGCGTGTACCCACACCCTACCTTCCCACAACCAACGTGTACACGCTAGCTGAGGAAGTGTCAGTCGCCTGTATGATTCTAGAAAATTTCTTCTAGAGAGGTAGTCATCCTCTACCCTATCAGAAATAATCCTTCTTAGGGGTTTTCTAGAACTCATTCTAGTCTTTGTTGTTTGCAGTCTATAGCTTAACTTTCACCTCAAATTGGTTTTGTTCTATGAAATTTTCCTTGAATTGTTTTTCTTTTCTGTCAAAGTAAGTTTCTGAGTCTTCAAGAGATTCTGGTTCTCAATACCAGTAGTCTCTGCCTGTGTTTGATTGCTTGTATTTTCATTTTTGAAGAGTTGCAGAGGTACACACGTCTTGCATAAGGTCTTCATGCGTGTACATGCGCTCTGAGCTTACACAACTCACGTGCACACACTAGCTATTGAACTGTCAATAGCGTGCCTGTTGAGAAAAGTTTTGTTTAAGGAGAGGTAGTCATCCTCTTCCTTATCAAAAGTTACACCTCTCAGGGATTTCCTTGATTTAATCTTGGTCTCTGTCATAGTAGTTTTAGCCTAGGTTGGATTCCAGCATAGCTTTCTTTTTCATTGAAAGATTTCTTGTGTTTCCTAGATTTTTTAACTTATTTTAGCTTGAAATTTTAAGAAAAATGAGTTGCATTTTGAAAAAAAATCCCCATGAATCGTGCATTCATCAATTTCTTTTAGAGTATTTTGTTATTTCTGCTGTGATTGGAAGAAAATATAAAAAAAATAAAATAGTTTGTTAGAGCTCTTTCTTTCCTGGCATTTTCTTTTCATTGTTATTTGAAAAAGAAAAAGAAATTAGCATAGCGTTGTGTTTTCTT
>CBVK0100543713.1:0-17387 GCA_900067695.1 Picea abies | reverse complement strand
TAGGCGCTAGTGAGGAGGGAGCCATACCCATATCGCATCTCGGGTATCGAAGGTTTGGAGAAAGAGGAGTCGAGGGTCATCGATTCACGAACTTGCGAGTTGCAAAAGGCACTTGCGCTAAGGCCTGGTTGTGGTCACATGGAGATGTAAGGCTCGTGCCTGGTGTTAAGTTGTGCAAGGTGGGTTTTCATGAAGGACCTATGGATCAGATTCACGAGGTTCCAATAGGGATCCGAGGGAGCCTCTTTGGCTCGAGGAGAATTTAGAACGATCTTGTGTGGATCTCGGACAGAGGGTCGGGGGTCTCTGTCATGTATGCTACTATCCGATTGCCATCGATACTACCACTAATGTTGGAGATGATTTCCAACTATATGGATAGTCAGTGTGATAGTGGGAAGACATTCTCCAAGAAGAGAATGGTCTAGGAAAAATAATTTTGTTGGTGGACAGACATTCTCCCTATGGAGAATGGACCATTTTGATAGATTATTGACATATCATGGATTGGTATCTTCCTAAGGAACATATTTTGGCCTTATTAGAAAAATGGTTCAGGACTGATATTCTCCTAAAGAACATTTATTGGCCCGATTAGGATGAATAGTCTTCTCCCTAAGGACATGACGTCCTGATTAGGGTGGTTGATACGAGATTAATTTTTTCTAAGGAATATGGATAGATATTGATATCTATGGTACATATGACCAGATTAAAAAATAGTCTAAGACTGACATTCCTGTAAGAATGGACTCTTTATCCCATGGTGTGGCTTTCAACATTTGGGAGGAATGATATTCTTCTAGGATGTATGTCTATATTAGAAGAATGGTCCTTGTATCCCATTGAGGGGCTTTAAACATCTGTTGGGACAACTATTCTTCTAGGACAGATGTATGGATTATAAGAATGGTCCCTATATCACTATGTTGAGTAGGTGACTCATGCGAGACACTCTTTTGAGTGCGTTGATTTATGTACATGACTTATTCTTCATCATTATTGATTAATCAGATGGAGTATCGCCTCGAGAGATGGTGCAAACGATGATGTATGTTGATGCCAGGATGCTATCACATGATACTGATAGTGGTGTTGATGCTCATGACTTTATTTGCGTGATCATGACATAGCCTATGTGGCTATGATGATGCTATCAGAAAAATGGTCTATGTGTGCTCAATACCATTACTATTAATACCTCCCTAGCTAAGAGGGAGAGTTGATGTTACAATAGTTGTGGGAGGTATTATCCTGCATCTGTAACCTTTGACTAGAATGGAATATTTCCAAATAAAGGAAAATCCTAAACAAATGTGTGAAAACCCTAGAAGACAGGTCGGCCTTGCAGAATAAATAATATTATAATATTATCTTCCAAAAAGACAAGTTGGCTCCACAAGAAAAAGATAAACAAAAAACATAATTACTAGAAAGTCAGGTCAACCGAGCTAGAAAAGTCACTAAACAAATTAATATAAATAAAGGACATTTTATCTCATTTGTACACCCACTCAAAGTGAAAGTATTGTGGAGAGGTATAATTGTAGTTGTAATTGCAGCTGGAAGGAGGAATAAGAGTGTATGGTTATCTCTTAATATTAGTCTCTCTCTAGCGCTATCAAGTGATATTCTTGGTAGTTCTCTTGGTGATATTCTTGGTGATACTCTTGGTGATATTCTTGGTGATGTACTAGCTAAGTATGGCACAAGTTTGAGAGAGTAGTGCAATTGCAGTTGTTGCAGTTGTGTATGGTAATTTTTCTATGCATATGGAGACTCTCTCTTGTGTGATATCCTTAGAGAAGGAGCTCTCTACTTGTCTTGAGTTTTTGTTGCAGTTAGCAACTAGGGTTTATCTATTGGTTCTAGCACGACTTTCGGGAATAATTTTGTAAAAGGTTAAAGGTGCTCGGGGGTGGTTGCGTGCCTATTGTTGGGTGACAATATTGTGATATTGTCTATGGTAAAATTGCGTGCCTATTGTTGGGTGACAATATTGTGATATTGTCTATGGTAAAATGAGCACATCAATTATTTTAACACTACCCCCATTAGGGCCCACAAACCTTTTGGCATTTGATCTTCTGAGGTTAGGGTTTTCTCATTGATTCTTTATGTTAAAAAGGATTTTTGGGCCTCATTATAATGACATATTTTTACGAATGAGCGTAGCCATCACATCTCTTCTCAGATAATCTACCACCATTTTAGCGAGTTCAATCACTCTGTATTTTTATAGTTTTTGTACATTTCTTTCATTAATAAAAATTGTGTATTACTGTATCTCTGAGTTTCTTGCAATATTTCTATTTTTTTTTCTTGTTATATCTCGAAATTCATTTTGTTCTCAAAATAATTTGAATTAATTGATAACTATAATGCAACACATAAAGCATTTAGTAAGTACACAAGAAGAAAGTATGTGTATTCTACATATATTTTTTATGCTATTTTGGAAGTTTTTATGAACCATAGGTTGATAATTAAAGTATCAATCTAAGGACATAACAACATTCTTGCTATTGTTCCAAGACCCAACATACTCTTTAGTAGTAACCTTTTTACCTACCCTACCCTACCCTACCCTACTCACCCTACTCTTTAACATTAGAGTAATGTACTTGACATATTTTAGTCCAAGTATATTAGAAATTAGAGAGTCCTTGCATATTGCTTACATTATGTAGTAAAGTTGCATTTCATATTTACACTTAACATAGTGTATAGTATGTATACTTTTCAATGATCCATGCACTTCAGTAAAGACAATATAGTTATAGTTTTTTTTTAATCAGTTTAATGTATTTTCATTTCATATTTGTGTTTCATAGTGTATATAAAACACACTTATGGATGATCTATGCACTTTAGAAAATACATCATAGCGTTGTTTTTGTTATATTAATAATTTTATAAAAAAAAAAATGGTATTTGGGATGGTTAAAGAAATGACCTTAGGAAAGGATAGTGAAGTGACAAATATCTGGTATATAGTTTTTCATAAGTTTTTCATTGCATTGTTGCTTAGCACATTTTCTCTTCATTTTAGTAGTTTATATGTATATTAATTCTTGTTCAAATTGTAATATATCATGCTTTGTTTGGTATACTAAGTATATCATGTCGTGTGTCGTGGTTTGCAATCCAGAAAATAATTTTTGTTGTACCTTTACAATTTTCATTGATGTAATATGTCATGCTTTGTTTGGTATACTAGGTATATCATGTCGTGTGTCATGGTTTGCAATCCAGAAAATAATTTTTGTTGGACCTTTACAATTTTCATTGATGTATGTAAATAAATATAAATGTTTTGGATGCTTTAGCATATATTGTTGAATGTGTCAATCCCTTCCATTTTTATCCCAGCATTGCACAATCCCACAAGGAACCACACATCCCACACCCCCTTCATAGAGTACGCCCCACCCTTTTGAAACTCGTAAATGTCAAATTGTATCCTTGTTCTAATAGTATTGATTAATCTGAAAACAATTAAAAGATTATATTATGATTTTTATACATGTATCCAAACTATCTAGCACACTAAGTCAAGTATGTAAAGGGATCCATTACAAACACTATTTTTAATATTGTGAATAATATTTATTACAAATAATGTTCATTATATGGATATAGACATTCAACATCACATACAAATTTAATTTACGTTTTTATTATTTATATTACCTTCATTTTTATTCATGAACTTCATTTGATTTTAATTATTGGGTTTGTAATTTCATTTTTTTCCTCTTCCATGCATGGTGAAGGGACTCTTAGAGATAATTTAATTTACCTTTTTATTATTTATATTACCTTCATTTTAATTCATGAATTTCATTTGATTTTAATGATTGGGTTTGTAATTTCATTTTTTCTCTTGACATGCATTGTGAAGGGACTCTTAGAGATCAATTTTCATTCATTTATGATGTTTTGATGACTAATAACCTTATTTTAGTTCAATACACTCAAATGTTTTCATTCCCTCGGAGTTTAACTTAAATACATCTTAATTTTTGCAATGTGTATGCATGTCATTATTTGATACTTGGCCTTTTGCTTAAATACTTTGATTCTCCTTGTGATACATCATATTACTTTAAGTGGGGATTTATATGTTATGGAAACCCCATATTGTTATTATATATTGAATTCCACTAATAATTATGTTAGTATGATTAAAACTATATTAATATGTTATCTTAGTCATTAATATTTTATTTTAGTTATGGTAATGGAAATGATAGCTAGATAAGGTGGTGGTAGTGGTAGTTATCTAATAAAATGATGGAGAATATGGAAATAAAAATGGAAATTGGTGCTTCTTCGACAAAGAGAATTGTTAGATAAAATTATCCCCTCACCTACCTTTGTATCTAATTTCAACCTCCCTATAAAATTCATTTTTTCATCACTAATTTTCATAATTTGATGTTTTCTCTCTACACCCTATTTGTGAGAAGAATAGATAAAGAACACACAATAAGGAAATGTATTTTTTACTAATTCGATGAGTGTGACAAGCCTATAATTATTAGTGTTATAGTGGGAGATGGAAAAAAAGGATCTAAGCACAAATATGGTCCATTCCCTACTATGACTATGTTCAAACATGTTATGGGCTATGTAGTAGTCATTTTTACCCTAATCAGGTAATATGAAAGGAATAAAGACTCCAAGCATTCTACCTCTCCCTTTTATTTTCTTTTGACTCTCCCTTTTCTTTTTTTTGAAAGGTAGGTCAATATTCATGAGCTCTACAAAATCCTTCCTTCTTCTTTTGTCACTAGCACCAAAAAAGAATATCTCTCATATTCTTAAATGAATTATCTTGCTCAAGATTCATTTTGACAATATATAACCCCTATTTATAGAGGATCTTGGTTGTGCGAGCTCTTGTGCTCAACTTCTTAGACCAAAATAGAAGAATAGCATAAACCACCATGTCTCATTGTTGGACTCAAATATGGCTACAATATTTTAAGAGAAATAAAATAAATCAAGAAGAAAATATATTTATAACATTAAATACTTCTTAGCTACTAATATGTCACTCAAGTTTTCTCCGTGACAGATAAGTTTGCATCCAAAGATTATCTCTTTCAACAATATTGAGTTTTGAATTCTTTGAAAATACGCTCCATTAAGTCTTGACTCTGTCCAACCTCCATTTCTTTTTCTCTATTTTTCCCTTATTCTATCACAAAAGTAGGTGGTTATACAAATAAATTATTTTCTAGGAAAACTAGAGGGAACATCATATTTTACCTCCACTAGTCATAATATAAATATGGATTGGATAACACTTGTGTTTCCTTGGGAGGGATATCAAGTAGAGATTGTCAAAACTAGCTATATGTTAGTGTTGAAGGGGAAATCCTTCACATGAATTCCTTCTTCTTCACAAATTAGGAGAGAAGAAACCCTACTCCAAATGAAAGTATCCAATCAAAATCTCGAATGGTTCTATCGTAGGTTGAAAATGGGACATGGAAATCTAGATGTCGATTTTCTTGCATTAATAATATATCTATATTTTCAAAGTTGAATATTATTGTCTATTTTTTAGGCCACTATCATGGTATCAATACACTTGATGCCAGTGAGGAATTTGTTCCTAGGTTTAACTAAAACTAGTCAGTGAACCTATGCTAGGTGACCCCGATGTTTGTACAATGTTTACAAGATCTGACTTCAACAGAGTCTTTTGCCTCTCTCCTAAATCATCAATACTTCCTTGAATTACAAATATGTTCAACAAATTTTAGCCACCGTCTAAGGCTTTCATTTCATTCATTTATACATGGGGGATCTCAACGATCTTTCCCTCCAAGCTACCTACTGCTATCACTTTGCAATTAAATGAAACCAATCACAATTGAATAATAATTTACAATTCAAGATCTGAGGAAATGCTTGAGATCTGTATAACTCAGATCTATTAAAGGAAATTTACACTCATCTTGTACAAAGGCCATAACTCGTCTTCCTTAGTACGTACAACGATTAACCACCATTAATTACATTAAATTTTGAATTTAAATCAAAATGAGAGGGTTGGTGCCTCTCTCCCTTTGGAATCCGCTCCATCCTTTTGCGTTGAAGCGCTAGCTTGTTGGTGTTTGATGAGGTGGAGTGATGCTCATGCATCATACTCAATTTTTGGGAAAATCATGAGTTCCTACTCATTGGCTCCCTTTCTGTTGTTGACATCCTCCTGGGTCCCAAACTTAGATTTGGAGTTGTCCACCTACTCCTCTCCTTTGATGTTGCAAAATCTTCTTCATTTCATCTCTCTTTGCTATTGGAGACCTTCTTTTTTTCTCTAACATCAACTTATTTATCTCCTTGATCACTCTATCCAGCTATTTCATGGGTTGGTTCTGGTTTTTCATCATGATCTGTTGCATCTCCTTCTCATCACATACCTCAATGAGCTGATCAATCTTATCTCCCATGATGTAGCCATCAACTTGCAACTCCACTGCAAGTTCACCTTCTGTAGCCATGCTACCTAGCTTATGCCCAACGGTCTCCTATGAAAATTCTTCTTCTTGTAGTTCCTTTGCCTCCTCTCATGCTGGTGCAACTCCAACTTCATCCAGTTGCTCCTGAGGCTATATTCCTTCTTCACTCAGCATGAATGTCTCCTTCTGGTAGTCTTCTTCTATGTCTAGATGGCATAGCCAATCCTCCAAAATTTTCAAGTCCTTCTCCCATGGAGTGAGCACTTGATCTGAATGCTCATTTTCCTTTATCTCCTCTTGGGGAAGATTTGTGTATCCACTCATTCGCCTCCTCTTCGACAGTTTCTATTGTTTTTATTTCTTCTTCTATTTCACTTGCAACATATGCACTAATCTCTACTGGACTAACTCAAAGGAATATTCTAATTCCTCCAATGATCAGAATGAACCGTTGATCCTCCTCTTTTAGGGTCAAAGTATTTAACGTATGATCATCTTCATTCACGTGGTCTGTAACCCCACATGAACTCTCATGCTCATGAGGCTTCTCTCCGACCTATTCTTCTTCTCCTGCTAGCACTCCCTGCTGATCCAAACTCATTTATGAGCTCTTGAGACTCTCAAACAGTCTCATCTCATCCTCCTTGCCCACCTGGAAACCTGAGGTTTCACTCCTGCCCTCATTGAAGTCTATGAGATATTTGACGAATCTCATCTCATTATCCTCCTGTAAATCTACATTACTTCCTTTTCCCACTTGGAAGTTTATGAGATCTTTAGTTGATCTCTCCTCCTCATCACTGAGGTTCCTTCCAACTTTTGGTTCATAAATGTAAACCATTTCTTCCTCTGTGGCACTAAAGGTTTCATCATGCCTCAGCCACCTCCTCAAATTTTATTGCTGCCTCCTGGAAACCAATTATTGGACTGGCCATTTATCCTTCTTCCTCAAAGGCCACTCATACTTCCATCCTCCTCTTTCATTGAGCTCTTTATCAATCTATACTTTGTTTTCTTGCTAGTAGTCTCCTTGATATTTCTTCTTATGGCCCTCTGTAGTCATATTTCACCTCTTTCTTCAACCCACCTAGATGTCAAATGACTAATGGATACTTTCAAACAATAATCCACACAGAGAGATTTAGTAATCTTTCTCCTCTCATTTTTTCTATTGTCTGGAAGAAAAAACAGGCTTTGATACCACTTGGTGCAGACCCCACCCTCACCTAGGTTCCACTAACCTCCCGGTCTAAGGATCTTCAAGTTGCAGGAGATGAATAATCCCACAAGGTCCTACTGGGCCTTTTCTGTTTGGTTCCATAGGCATTTTCCCATCATTTCAGGCCAAAAATGGCTCTCTTATAGGCGCTACCTCCACATGACTCTGAGCTCAAAACTAGGGTCTTAAACTGTTTTCTTCTGTTAGTTTGGGACTTTAGGGATTTTTTACTCCAGGAATCTCCAATAAACACACCTCACACTTCTCCCAAATCGTGAACTAGAGAAGCACTAATCTAACACCACATGTTACCCCATCCTATGACCAGGATGACATTCGGGCCTCCAGGAATCTAGAAGCTTGAACTCCACAAACTCCACCCCTCTCTAGAGTGATCTTCCCCCGAAGCTCTGGATTTGGTGACATCTATCCACATATTCAGATGGACATGTTTGACTCCACTATTCAGAGCTTCGGCTAACTTTCACGGTCCACACCTTGTCTCCTCCGGAGTGCTCCTCCTTCGAAGTCCTATATCCAATGGCATGTGTCCCAGCTGATGAACGATGTAGATTTATTCGATTCCCTACAACTTTGAGGGAGATGAACACTTTCTATCTATGTTTCCCCAGACTGTCAGAATTGTGAAAAGGATAATCCTCTGACACGTATCCTCTATAATGGACGGTCCCTATTTATTTGGGATCTGGGACTTCGACAAGTCCATAGTCTTCTACTCTCTAAGATTTACAAAAGAGAGAATTATGAAGGACACCAATGCTTATCTTATGCGCAACTTCACCAAATCTAATGGCCACTATTTCTCACACCTAGATCTGACGGTTGGGATCTATCCTCAACCGTGCATGCTCCTAAGCCTTCGTTCTGTACTCTGATCTAAGATTCCATATCTTCTCTCCCACCAATATCAATAAATCATGTGACTTCTCCCTTCTGTAACCGTTTCACATTCCTTCTGATGAAGGATTCCCCAAATATTTCAAAGGCTTCAACCTTTGATCCTTTAGTTGGACTCTAACTACTTGACCTTGACCAATGTTGTACCTCCTGATCTTAGAACTTGAAATGTGCTCACTTTCATAGACCTTGTGTTTCACAGTAATTTCAAGATATCTTTTTTGATCTTTTGATTCTATCTTGACTTGGCCTACACACTCCTTGTGGGCACTACATGCTCTTAGCATAACTTTCAGAGTATTCAGCAACTCTGAAACTGCGCATTCTTTGCACATATTTCTCCCTTGGGAATTGAAGAGAGTTCTGGTGTGCCCACCTGACATACTCTTCTATGAACTTGAGATAGATTTCTAGTGCACTCCTTGCACATACTAATAACCCAGAAAACTCAACAAATGCAGAGACAGATAGTGAATTCTATCTTACCCTGCATTTGACACAAAATTGCATAAACATCTACAAAATACATAAAACATAGAGAAACACATTCAAAAACAAACAAAGAACTCATATAAAAACACATAGAACATCATGTGCAGGAAAAAATGCTCTTTTCATTAATCTATGAATGTATTTACAATGTTTACAAGCTTAGACTACACCAGAGCATTTTTCCTCTCTCCTAAGTCATCTCTCCCTCTTTGACTCACAAATATGTTCAAAAACTTTCAGTCGCCTTCTATGGATTTCATTTCATTCATTTATACATGGGGGAGCTCAACGAGTTTTCCCTCCAAGCTACTTATTGCTATCACTTCACAATTAAATGAAAACTATCACACATGAATAAACATTTACAATTCCATATCTGAGGCCATGCTCAAGATCTGTACAACTTGGTTCTATTAAAGGTGATTTACACTCAGCCTGTACAAAGGCCATAACTCAACTTCCCTCAAGTCTTACAATGATTAACGACCATTCATTACATTCAATTTTGAATTTAAATAAAAATGAAATGGATGGAACCTATCCCTTTGGAATCCATCCCCTCCTTATGCATTGATGCGCTAGCTTGTTGGTGCTTGATGAGGTGGTTTGATGCTCCTGCATCAGGAACCATGGGCACCAGGACACAAATTCACTTGGAAGGACAAAACAAGAAAGGCCCATTACATTGAGGTATACTCTGACAGTGATAGTGGTGAGGATGAGGAGGTGGAGTATGCACAGGATCAAGGACATCCAACATCAGGAGAGGATTCTTCATAGGTTGGGTCTAAGGGCCCAGTCATGGCCTTGATTTCCATATTTTCGAGGTATCATACCTCGAGGGTGAGAGGTGTCCTATAGGGGAACAAGATGACAGTCTTGATTGATGGGGGAGAATCTCATAACTTCATTGACACTAACATCATCGATAGGAGATGAATTATTATAGATTAATTCGATGGATTCACACTAATCATACTAGGAGGCCACCAAATGAGTTGCACCAAGTGGATTACCAAGCTACAATAACCATGGAAAACTACTCAATGAAAGATGATTTCTTCGTGGTGGACATACCAGACACCAATGTAGTGTTGTGATTTCAATGGATTTACTCTATTGGTAAATACACTATTGATCAGAGGACCATGGAGATGGAGTTCACATGCCCAGTTGGAAAGAAATTGGTCCTATGAGCCATGCACTGCTACCCACCGAACATTGTGTCATCGCACAACATGGAGGCAGTCATGAGGCATGGTGATATAGAATGGGTTGTAGATTGTTTTATTTGTAGCAGAGAGCCACTAGACCATCTGAAACAACTTCTAGAGGACTTACAAGTATTACTCTACTAACATCATAAGGTATCTAGTGACATTCCTCCTTGCATTCCACCTGATATAGGTTTTGAGCATATCATAGAGTTAGAAGAGGGTGTCCAAGTAATTATCACAAACCCCTATCGACACTCTAAATTTTACAAGGATGATATTGAAAAACCCATCAAAGAATTGTTGAAAATGGGCCACATCCACCATAGTTCCAACCCGTTTTCCTCTTCCATTTTCTTAGTCAAGAAGAAGGATGGTACTCTGTGGATGTGTATTGTCTACAGGGTTCTAAACAAAAAAAAAATCAAGAATCGGTATGCCATACCCAGGATTAATGAATTAATGGATAAGATCAGGGGAGCTAATTTTTTCTCAATCATTGATCTTCAATCAGGTTACCATCATATTAAGGTATGAGAGTAGGATGTACCTAAAACAACCTTTCGATGCCACTATGGGAATTATGAGTTTTTGGTCATGCCATTCGAGATAACTAATGCCCCTACCACTTTACAGTCGTGAATGAATCGTGTGTGCAATAAGAAGATGAGTAAGTTATTATTGGTCTTCTTTGATGACATCCTCATATACAACAAAACACAGGAAGACCATCTGCAACATCTTGATGAACTACTTTGTATTATAGTGAGTCATTAGTTGTATGAAAATAAATCCAAGTGTGAGTTTGGTATGACATAGATGCTCTACTTCAGGCATGTGATTGGGGTGAATGGGCTATAGATGCACCAAGAAATGATCAGGGTGATCATTGAGTGTCCAAATCCCAGGAAAATAAAAGAACTAAAGAGTTTCCTTGGTCTCTACACTTACTACATGAAATTTGTTAAAGTATTCTCATAGTTGACAATGCCACTAACCAATATCATAAAAGAATGGTACTTTTGTTTCGATAGAGGAGGCCCAAGATAAATTCAATAAAATGAAGTAGGTGATGAGTTCATGCCCCTTTTTAGCGCTCCCTAATTTCACTCAGTCATTTGTATTGGAGTGTGATGCTTTAAGAATTGGGATAGGAGTTGTATTGATGAAAAGCGGTCACCCAATTGTGTTTGAGAGCCACAAACTATGAACGTATGGGTGGAATTACTCCATATATGACAAAGATATGTTTTCCATAATGCATGATTTGACCAAATTATGACATTACTTGGTGGGAAATAGGTTTAAGGTAAAGATTGATCATAATATCATAAATTTTCTCATGGAACAAAAGAAGCTGAGCAAGAGAAAACAAAAATTGATCAGTGAAATCTAAGCCTACAATTTTGAAATTGAGTATGTGAAAGGAAAAAATAATGTGGTTGTTGATGCCCTATATAGGATACCCACTCTCTCTTTCTCGTGGATATTTCAACAGAATAGAAGGCACTTCTATTTCTAGAATACTCCAAAAACAAGTTTTCTTGTGAGATACTTGATGGTCAAGTCTCCGATGAAAGGTACAGGGTTATTGATGACATTATATATTATAAGGAACAGATCTAATTAGTACCAAAATATTAGTTGAAAGACAAAATTCTATGGGATGCACATAATTTTCCCTTTGCAGGTCATCTAGGATACCTGAAGACTTATAGAAAAATTCAGTATAGGTTCGCTTGGAAGGGTATCAAGACTGATGTATTGAGGTTTGAATGGGAGTGCCACATCTATCAGTAGAATAAGGAAAAACATACCCATCCAACAAGATTACACCAATCACTTCCCATCCCTAAACAAAAATGGGAAATCATTTCGATGGATTTTATTACAGGGATGCCTTAGGTTCAAGGGAAGGATTGTATCTGTGTGGTGGTTGATAGGTGAAATTTTTCTTGAGAGAGGCATTTCAGCAACATAGATTTCCCAAGAAAATTTTTAGTGATCGAGATAAAAGATTCATGGGGGGTTTCTGGCAGGATTTTTTCAGACTCGTAGGGACATAATTAACTCTCGGTACTAGCTAACACCCTTAGACTGGTGGGAAAACTGAAATTGTTAACAAATGGCTCAAGGGGTATTTGAGAAGTTATGTATCAGGTCAACATAATGCATGGATCAAATAGCTTCACTTGGGTGAGCATTGATATACACCACCTATCACATGTTGATAGGATGACACCATTCAAAGCTTTGTATGGTTATGACGCCACCACCTTTGTGGACCAAGTATTTGGGGACAACCGGGAACTGAAATCCAAATATTGGATTCAATAAAGTTAGATCATCCTACGAACTCTCAAACATAACCTACAAATGACACATAATCAACAAAATATATATGTCAATAAGCATAGAGTGGAGTGTAATTTTGAGGTAGGAGACTTGGTATACCTCCACTTGCATCCATATAGACAATCATCCTTGAAAATGAAAGGGGTAGAAAAATTGAAGCCACAATTCAATGGTCCCTATAGGATTTTGAGGTGAGTCAGGGAGGTAGCTTATGATTTAGAGCTTCCATAGGGGTGAAAGATACACAATGTCTTTCATGTTTCATGCCTCAAGAAGGAAGTGGGACAACATTTTGTCACTTCTACAAAGATACCACCATTGGATGAGGAGGGGCAAATGATTCTAATTCTAAAGGAGGTGTTGGAGACCAGAGAGTAGAAATTAAGCAACAAGAGAATCAAAGTGTACCTAATCAAATGGAAAAATCTTCCTATTGAGGAGGCCACTTGGGAAGGATATCATATATTGCAACATCCCAGATTTCATTTTCTTGAAGAAAAGCAATCTAAGAAGGAGAGGATTGTAATTTCCCCATTGGCCTAGGAGTCATAAGGATTGGTTCTGCTAGCCTAACTTGGTTCTCGTAGGATAAGTAGGAAAAGTTACCTATGAAACTCCACTTTTTTCTACTAAATAACTTTATAAAGTGGAAGAGGGAAAAAGGGGGACATGGGTCTTAGGAAAATGAAGTCACTTAAAAATTATAAAGTGTGCACACATAAAGTGACTTTAAAAATAAAATTAAAGTAAAGTGAGAAGAAAAATAACTCAAATGAGAAATAAAAGAGGGGAAATGAGGAGGCACCCCTCACTCTTGCATTCATTCACTTGGAAATTAGATTTTGAGAGCTCTTAAAGAAAGAGTCTAGGGTTTTTGGAAACCCTTATGCATTTGTTGGTTTTGGTGTTGCAACGATACACCCTAGATAGTTTGTGAAGAGATCACTTCAGATTTATTCCTCACACTTCAATATGGTTAAGTTTCCATCATTTGGTAGAGGATTTTGTGTGTAGAAACTATTTTTGTTTTGTGAGATGAGTTCTATCCATTGAGGGCAAGTTTCTTGTGTGTGGGGTATTATTTCATTTAAGGGTCTAGTTTCCTTGAATATGACTCATATATATTTTTGGAGGGCTAAGTTCTATCATGTGGGGTGAGTTTATCTACTACAAGTAGAGTTCTTACCCTTGTTGTTCGTGTTCCCTTGATGTTGGGTGAGTTATTGCTTAGTTGGTCGATTTCTCTTAGCTTGGGGATCAATTTACCCTTTTTTTGGGTCGTGATAATACTTGGGAGGCCAATTTACTTTATTATGATCTCATATTACTTGGATGACAACTTATCTCTATGCTGGGAGCATTTCTAAACTTTGGGACTAAAATATTTTCATATTTGGGGTCGAGTTATTTAGCTAGAGATCATATATACACTCAATTGGGACAAGTTTCTTATATGTTGGCCACTTCCTTCACATTGATATTTGATTGTATCAACTGGGCGAGTTATTATCATATTTGGGAACTGCAATATTTATATGTTGGGTCAAACACTCTTTTACAGGCTTGTTGGATGTTAGTTGCTCCAACCATTACGCGCATACCACTACACTATTTCAATGGTTGCAGAAGTATTCATTATAGGTGGCCTTATCTCTTCTACATCAAGTTAATTGGCAGCAATATAAAACTAGGTTCCTTAGTCCTTTATTGTGCAATTTATGATATATGTATTGTGTGTAATTGATATCCTAAATACTTGGTTAATACCCTATTTGTTTTATAATGTTAAATAAGGGACAAGAGGTCCTTTGAGTTTATCTATTAGAATATCCATTTTTGAACTGTTAATAAATTCTTTCTTCCACATAAACCAAGAAAAACTCAAAGACATTTTCCAGACCAGCAGTGGTTGGTCTACTCATGAATTGTTTGAAAAAACACATAACCAAAATTCAAAAGAAATTTGAAAAAATCCTTGTGGGAATTTTACAAATCCATAATACAATATTTGCAACATTTACATTTTTTTAAGTAAATACATGACAAGGATTCCCTTTTGGATTAGAATTGACCTCATTGTTTCTCAAAATTTAAAACAAAAAATGTATGCCTATGTGGCATCATCCATCTCTTTGCTAGCCTTGTTGGGACCAAAGTGATTCAATTGCACCTTTATCTATCCAATGGCTAAGTTCCATAGCAGTGTTACTTTCCTGTTGAGGAATTTCAATGGATCTATTTAAATGATTCCACTAATTCAACTTGGATAATATCCCAATAAATCACATGGTTATAACCATGTACATATTTCTCAAGAACAAAAAAATGGAAAACATTATGATCTTTAGTGTTAGTAGGAAACAAAACTTATGCAATTGACCCTATCCTATTAGGCACTTGAAATGGACCACAATATATTGGTGCTATGTTGGCACAACTTCCACCCTTCAAGGAACTATTCCTTATCCTCATTGAAAGGTAAACATGATCTATAAGTCAAAATTACTTATGAACTCTAGTTTTATCTACATACTTGTTTTTCCTATCTTGGGATATCTTTTAATCCTACCTAATTTTAACAACTTCTTGCTCCACTTACTTAATAATTTTCTTCCCAAGTTTAATTTTGTTTATTGGATTATTCTAGATATTTGGTGTCTCAAATATTCTTCCATATAAATCCTCAACTAGACTCATTTTCAATGATGCTTGATGCATATTGTTATATTCAAACTCTAAAAGGTGTAGATAATCCTCCCACTTGGATAGGTTTTCCATCACATACATAAGAAGCATGTCCTCAATCACTTGGTTTACTCTTTCGGCATGTCCATATATATATGGATGCTAAGTAGTGCTAAAATTCAATAGGGTTCCCAAAAACAAAAAGAATCCCAAAACTTGGATGTAAACTTCGTATCCTTATTAGATAAAAAATATTTCGGTAATCCATGCAATCTAATTCTTTATTTCATAAATATTATTGAAATATCTTCACTCTTATGAGTGGATTTAATCGAAATAAAGTGTTCTTATTATACCATTTATCCACCACAACCTTAATAGAATCATGTTGTCTTAATGCAGTTTGTAACTGAATTATAAAATCTATGGTTAGTATTTCCCTTTTCAATTCTAGAATTGGAAAATCTTGCAATAGACATGTTGGGTGTTAATGTTTATCCTTAAATTGTAATCAACAACATATTTCTTCATCCCCAACCAAAAGTTTTTTTTTCTATAGAAATTTCTTTCTGCTAGCCTCGATGTCCAAAATATGGCATTTCGTGGATCTCATCCATGATATTTTTTCTTAAATTTGAAGAATTAAGAATATACATTATATTTTTATAAATAGAAATTCTAACATCATCTTGTTCATATCCTTCATATCTAATTTCTAATTTCTCTTTTTGTAATCAATTTTCACTTCAATATAATTTTCATGCTCACTAAGGGAATCAATAATTATCTTCTTCAAATATGATTGGAAAATTCTAACAAATGCCACATGCATTTTCCTACTAAATCTATTAGCCACTTTGTTTTTCTTTTTGTGTTTAATCTAAAAATCAAATTCAAATAGAAATTCCAACAATCTAATATCTCTTGCATTTAGGCTTGGGTACTCGAACAAATGCAACATGCCATGATGGTTGGTTCTAAACTTAGATTTATTTCCCATCAAATAATGTCTCCACATTTTCAAGGAATGCACTATTGTAGCAAGTGTGAAGTTATGAGTAGCATATATTTTGTCACGACCCTTACATTTTTGTTACTCATAACATACTACATCATTATATTTCATAAGAACTACATTTATTCATTGTTTACAAGAATCCATGCACACAAAAAAATCAACTCCCGGATCAACATATTTAGGATTGGAGCACTAGTAAGAGTCTTGTTCAATAGCTAAAATCTTTCGTCATGTTATTATGTCCATTTGATCTTGATCCCCTTCTTTCTAAAAGAGATAATTGGGTGTGTAGTCTTGAAAAATCCCTTGATGAGCCTTTTTCGATAACTAGAAATAACCATAAAAGATCTTACATCTATTACATTGTTTGGAGTTTGGCCAATTCAATATGGCCTCATTTTTTTATAGTTCCATAGATACTCCCTCCTATGAAATAATGTGACACAAATAATGAATTTCTTCTGATAGAAATCACATTTTCTTAGTTTTACATTTATCTTATTCTATCTAAGAAATTTAAAAACCATCCTCAAGTGTTCCTCATGATCTTCTTGATTATTAGAATAAATAAAAATATCATCTAGAAAAACAAGAAGAAATTTATCCAAGTAGTGGTGAAAAACATTATTCGTCTATTTGAGATAATGGATACCTATTCATCATTGACACATTATTCAACTACGTATAATCAATAGACATGTTGAGAGTTCCATATTTATTTTTCACAAATAATATAGGTTATCCCCATGGAGATACACTTGGATGAATGTATTTATTTTCCAAGAGCTCTTGTAAATAAATTTCCTACTTCCTCTCAAGGAGGGACCCAGATATGGTACTGCCTCCTGGGGAGGTGTTTGATCACAGAGGTACATTGTGTATTTGTGATTTATTTTGTGTTTTTGATATACCAGTGCATGTGTTTGATGTATAGACACTGATAGTATCTGTTGTTGCTTGTTTGGTGCTTGTGCAGATGTGGCACCTCGCGGGTGTGAGGTGGATGTGTA